>JABSNV010001086.1:0-72234 GCA_024085815.1 Flaveria linearis | reverse complement strand
TAAATCGTTATCTGTGTATCCAAAATTTCAGATATCTGAATTTTGAATATCCAAAATTTCAGATACGGATATTGATAGTGATTTCAACTATCCGAAAATTTCAGATATTCACTTTGAACACTCTAACATGAAGGCGGCGAGAATAAAGCAACATAAAACTATTTTTGACACATTGTAGACATGTAATATATATAAATACTCTTATCTGAGTAGCACATGTCTGACTTAACTGTGATTTGGATAGAGGTTGTGCAAATTATTTTAAAAAGAACATTTCATGTAATTATTAAAACTAAAAAACACAACATGCATTTTATATATTACTAAAGGACATAATTTGTAATTTACTCTAATAATATTTGTCATCAATAGTGTCTAAACGACCAACTTTCAAAACATTACATTTTAGTGGTGTTTGAGATTGAGAGTTAAAATTGTCTATGCTATTAAAATAAATAGAAATTGTTAGCGGCTAGTTAGAGTAAATTGCCATTTTCGTCCCTGTGGTTTGGTGAAAATTGCCACTTTAATCCAATAGTTTGTTTGTTCGCATCTGGGTCCCTGTGGTTTACAAATCTTGTCATATTCATCCAGTCCGTTAACTCCATCCAAAATTTCCGTTAATGAGGGTATTGGTCATTTACATATATTTTTATTTTTCTTTTTTAAACCTGATTTAATATATACTCTTTAAATACTTGCTATTTTCGTCCCTGTGGTTTGACGTATTTGCCAATTTAGTCCAAAATAACCACCACCCACTACCCGTCACCAGAACCACCGAACCACCACCACCTCCCCATCACAAAGCCACCAAACACCACACCAGAGCCCCCACCACACCACACACATTGGATCGTCGCTACCATGTAAACCCTAAAACCGACAATCAATATTGGCTTGTAACATACTACTTCGAAAATGCATATCAAACCCTACTAAACCTCTACAATACTTGTTTTCAAGGGTTCCATATACGTTTTCGAAGGGGTTTATTATAAGTTCGAGATGAACGGTTTGTTTTTAGGGTCTATATGGTGGTGGTGATCTAGTGTGTGATGGCGGAGATCTAATGTGTGGTGGTGGAGATCTAATGTGTGGTGGTGGTGCCCGTCTGGTGTGGTGTTGTGGGTTTATGTAACATTTCGTATCTTGCAATAATAATAATAAATAAATAATAATATCAATAATAACAATAATAATAAATAATAATAATAATGATTAATAATAGAATAGTAATAATAATAATATATAATAATAATAATAACAATAATAATAACACTAATAATAATAATAACATTAATAATGTTAATAATAATAATAAAAATAAGAGTCCAGGGTCGGTTTTGCAATGTATCAAACTTCAAAAAGAAGTTTATAGCATGAAATATAAATTTGAAACCGCAGGGACCAGTTCTGTAAAATATCAAAACCACTGCGCTCTCTCTCTTCTCCCTCGTTTTTCCGGCGACCGTCCGGCCACCTTCCGGCGGCTCTCCGGCGAAGCCGAAACCACCAATTTACACGGTTTTGATCAAATCAAACCGCCCCGACACTTTCACATGCATGATTCGAAATGGACACCCACAAAAAATCGAATAAAACTGAGTGCGATCGATCCCAAACCGACCCACGTGGTTGTCGGTACCTTTACAGGTTTCAAATCGCACTGAAAACCACATGATAACGAATAATCCATCCTGAACACTACTATAATACTACGAATCAGTCTATGCTTTCAATTGCACCTTAAATCATCAAAAACACCCAATTCAATCATCGTCTCCATCACGACCTGCACCCATCGATATCTATCCTACGAGTTTCAATTCACAAAATTAACAGGGGCTTCGATCATACGAATCACTTACAGCTACCTGTACAATTAATTGATTATAATCATCGGTTGATCATCATTCGACTTCAAGCTATACCGCGACCTTTCTTGACTTGTTCTTAACATCAACTCAACCAAAACAGGTAATTAATACCTCTATGAACTCGTTTTCACTTGGGGATTAAAAGCCCCAAGGTTAATTTCATTCACACAATCGATCTGAGGTTCAATTTGGATCAGATCGATTCTAGGGTTCTTAGAATCAATAAGGGACTGCAACTGATGTTTAAAATAATTAAATCTAACTATACCCGCGGCTGAGGCCCTTAGTCCAACGGTTAAGTGTGTGTGTTGTGGAACAGGAGGTCCCGGGTTCGACCCCGGGCACCCCCTAATATTTTTTAAATGCCTTTTAAGCCCCAATTAAATACATAAAAATTTTAAAAATTATAAAATTAATTTTATAAATGTTCCTTATTTTAAATGTTATAAAATGAATTACTGTAAATTAATTATTTAAAAACCATAATAATATTTATAAGATAATAATTATAATATTATAAATAAATATTTTATTAACAATGGACCTTAAATAATAGTTTAAAATTCTAAATTATTATTGGGTTAAACGTTGCAGTTAAATTATTGTTTGAAACGTATTTATTTGGTTACGAAACTTTATTCAATCTTATATATATCCTACAAATTTTTATAAACGTTTCTTTTCACATCTTTAAGTATATAAAATATCTAAACTTATTTTCATTTATTTCACGAAAATATAATTTGTTCCACTTATTAAATACAATTAATGGACAAAACCTCAAGTATAAATTCTAATACCTTAATTCACGTGAATCATTAACTATAATTTTAATACATACATGTATATATATAGGTATCTTGTAGAGGAATTCGTTGAAACGACGCTGGTTATTATTTCTTATTAATCATCCAATATATACTAATCGCCATAGTATTTCCTATACCCTTTTTCTATTTTCACACTTTGGGGTGAAACATGTTAACTTATATCATTGCACTTGTAAACTTGAATCTTGTAAACTTATGGCAATTTACTTGTGTGTTGTGAATAGTTGAATATTGTAGCTACCATGTAATGTCGAATACATGTACAATCATTAACTATGCTAGCCTGGCGACGGTCTAGATTATGGGCCTGACAAGCCTGCTTGGTTGATCCAAGTACACTTAGCTAATCGTATATTCTTGTAAACGTTGAGACTTGTAAAACTTTGTCAAGGTGTGATTGGCATTCTGTCTTACATCCCTAGTTTACCTTGTTCTCTAATTTACAACATGAATTGCCATCTTATATACTTATGTATGAAAAAACTATAGATGCTCACCAACAATATGTTGACCTTTATTTTTAACATGTTTCAGGCAATAGCGTTATGTGGTGTGAACAATCGTATTCCTCACACCTCGACGTTTCCGCCGTCAAGGTTGGGGGTGACAGATTGGTATCAGAGCCCATAACTATAGGGATTTAGGTTATTAGAATGATGACCTAGACTATAGCTTATGCATGCCCTATAGTATTTTTTATCTTGTAAATATATGGTTTGCATATTACATAATGCTATGCCTTTGTGTGGGCAATTTGATGCCTTAGCATAGGATGCCTAAACTTAATTACTTGTCTCCCTACACTTATCTTTGACTTTTCCGAACATAAAACCTCTCTATCTTATTCTCGACGACACGTGGATCGTATGCTTGTGCTTATGACTTGGATCTTTAGACGTTATGTCTAATCTATATAAATCTCATCAAGGTTTTGATTACATGGACCTAAGAAATATTGTGTGACACATAGACACCTGTTCTGGATTTCCTGGCAAAAAGCCTTCGGGCTAAGGCAAGCGTATTCGTATAAATCTCATTGAGGGGCCCGTTACGCTTACCTGGGGATTTCTGGGATGAGTGATAAACTATGGTCAAAATACACAAATCTCTAAGGCAAATGAATCAATTTACCTTGACGTGTCCACGATTCCAAATGATAATGCGTTATCAAATGGAATCATGCATGTACCTTACAACCTTTAGCCTACTTTGTCTGAACTAATATTCTTTGTTATCCTCACTCCCGTAACTAGCTCCTTTTGTATATCCAGTATGTCTCGACAACTTGCAAAGCGTGGAAACTCCAACCGCAAGCTGGCAGCAATAATCGCCAAACAAATGGCTGCTGTGCTCCCACCATGGTTGCTGAACTCACTAGCACCATGATGGCTAATAGCAACAACAACACCAATGGAAACAACAACGGTGCTCAAGGAGAAATAGCAACAGCCGAAACGGGAACGATCGTACTTGCACCTTCAAACACTTCACTCGTGCAAACCCACCAACTTTAGTGGCAAGGAAGGGCCACTGGTCTTCTTGAGTGGTTCGAAGGCATGGAGAATACTTTCGCCAATTGTGAGTGTCCCGAGGCACTCAAGGTCCCGTTATGCCACTAGTATGCTCCAACAAAGGGCACTTACCTGTGGAATAGCGAGAAGAGAAACCGAGGAGCTGATGCTTTTCGGCACTCTCTTGGGATGAATTCAAGAACATCGCTATCGCGAAGTTTTGCCCGAGAAGTGAATTACAAAAGTTGGAAGAAGAATTCTGGAACTTGAAGCAAGATGGTGGTGATCATTTGGCCTACTCAATAGGCATCATGAGTTGAGTCTACTATTGCCCCATATGGTTGACACTGTCCCCCGCAACATCGAAAAGTCATAAAGGGTGTACCACCCCAATCCAATATGCTGTGGTGGGTAGCCGACCCACAACTTTGGAGGAGGCAATTACTATCACAGCGCAGCTCACTGAGAATCATATAGAGCTGGCACTATGTCGGCAAAGGTTCAAAGTCTACTGTGAAGGCGACACCAAGGCAACAAAGGATGTAAAGGCTGAGTCGTCTTCCCAAAGCAGAAGCGTAAGTTCACGCCAACACGCAACTACGCTGTGACCACTCCAAATGCTCCTAAAAAACAAATGGTGGTGGCGAATCAAGCTCCATGGCTAAAGTTTATACGGGTTCTCAGCCAATGTGTAACACGTGCAAGTACCATCATGCGGGCAACGTTCCATGCCGAATCTGCTCGTTGTGTGGAAAGTATGGCCATTTGGTGACTACTTGTCTACGTGCACCAAACAACGCTGCAATGCTTGCCAACCGAACCTGTTACAACTGTGGCGAGCCTGGTCATTTGCGCCGCAATGCCCTCGCAATGCGGGCAATGTGCCACCAGCTCGTGGAAGGCTTTCAATATCAACGCCAACCAAGCACAAGTCAGCAATGACGTTGTGAATGGTACGACGAAGAACCCCGTTTAAATCATTCCTTGTATTTGATGTTTTCATCTTTGTAATCACGTATCAATAATAAAATTTCTTTTTACCGAACAGGTATGTATCTTGTAAATGATCATTATGCATCTGTATTATTTGATTCGGGTGCGGATAAGAGTTTCGTGTCGTTAGAATTCGAGCCCGTACTTTCTAAATCACGTATTAATCTGGAAAGACCCTACATACGGTCGAGTCGCCGATGGAAAACCATTGTCGTTGATGTCATAATACGTGATTGCATCATAAGCTTTAACGAGCACGAATTCCCTATTGATCTTATTCCTATGAAACTCGGAAGCTTCGACGTCATCATTGGAATGGATTGGCTAGTCAAACATCATGCTGAGATCGTATGTTTTGAGAAGTGTATTCGAATACCGTTACCATTCGGGGATACTTTGAAAGTGTTCGGCGAGAAATCATCACAAGGACTCAAACTCATGTCTTGCACTCAAGCCCGAAAGTGCTTAAGCAAGAAGTATATAGCCTTCTTGGCTTACGTGGTCACACAAAAGCCAAAGGGAAAGAACTTAAGGATGTCCCTATTGTACGAGACTTTCCTGAAGTATTTCCCGATGACCTTAGTGGTTTACCTCCCGTACGTGAAGTTTAATTTAAAATTGATTTGATACCGGGAGCACAACCCGTGGCTAAGTCACCATATCGGCTGCACCATCGGAATTGCAAAGAACTCTCTAGCCAACTCCAGGAATTATCCGAAAAAGGGTTTATCCGCCCTAGTTCTTCTCCTTGGGGTGCACCTGTCTTATTTGTGAAGAAGAAAGATGGGTCATTCGTATGTGTATCGATTACCGAGAGCTCAACAAGTTGACCATCAAAAATCGGTATCCTCTTCCTCGTATCGACGATCTGTTTGATCAACTTCAAGGAGCTACTATATTCTCGAAGATTGATCTACGTTCTGGATATCATCAATTACGTGTCCATGATGATGACATCCCCAAGACCGCATTTCGTACTCGTTATGGGCACTATGAGTTTACGGTGATGCCTTTGGCTTGACTAATGCTCCTGCTGTCTTCATGGATCTCATGAATCGAGTATGCAAGCCTTATCTAGATAAGTTTGTGATCGTCTTCATTGATGACATTCTCGTCTACTCCAAAACCAACGCCGAGCATGAACTGCATTTGCGACAAGTTCTCGAATTGTTGAAGAAAGAGCAATTGTACGCGAAGTTCTCGAAGTGTGATTTCTGGCTCAAGGAAGTTCAATTTCTAGGACATGTGGTGAATAGCCAAGGAATTCACGTTGACCCTGCAAAGGTGGAAGCTGTGAAGAATTGGTGTGTTCCCACGACACCGACCGAGATTCGTTCTTTCCTTGGTCTTGCTGGTTATTATCGGCGATTCATTGCCAACTTTTCGAGGATCGCAAAGCCGCTCACTTCCTTAACACAAAAGAATAAACCATTCGAGTGGGGACCCGAGCAAGAGGAAGCTTTGGAAACATTAAAACACAAACTAAGTAATGCTCCTATCTTGACCCTACCCGATGGAAACGATGATTTCACCGTATATTGTGATGCTTCGAAACAAGGTCTTGGTTGTGTTCTTATGCAACGAGGAAAGGTGATAGCTTATGCATCAAGACAATTGAAGGTTCACGAGGTGAATTACACGACTCATGATCTTGAACTCGGTGCTGTGATTTTCGCTCTGAAGATCTGGCGACATTATCTTTATGGGACGAAATGCATAGTCTACACCGACCACAAAAGTCTCCAACATGTGTTCAACCAAAAAGATCTCAACATGAGACAACGACGTTGGATCGAGTTAATCAGTGACTACGACTGTGACATTCGCTATAATCCTGGAAAAGCGAATGTTGTAGCCGACGCGCTGAGTCGCAAGGTTCATAACAAAACTGTCTCACTACAAGGAATCCGAGATCAAAGACAGTGGTTTCACACGTTAAGAGAGTTTGATACCGAGGTTCGTGTGGATGTTAACGAGGCTACTATCATGCTCCAAAACATAAGAATTGATAGTGATCTCGAGTTATGCATTCGCAAGGCTCAACAAGCGGCAATAACCGACGAAGGAAGTAATGAGGATTTGGTGTCTAACGTTCGATCACAACTGGAGGAAAAACCAAACGGCCTATGGTACTTTATGAATCGACTTTGGATCCCAAATCGTAATAACCTTCGACACATCATCTTGGACGAAGCTCATCACACCCGATATTCTATACATCCTGGTTCCGATAAAATGTACATGGATTTGCGTGGTCAATATTGGTGGCCTGGAATGAAGAAAGATATCGCGGTTCATGTCTCCAAATGTCTCACGTGTGCGAAAGTCAAAGCCGAGCATCAACGACCAAGTGGTTTACTTGAACAACCTGAAATCCCTATGTGGAAATGGGAACATGTATCCATGGATTTCATAACCAAGTTGCCACGTACTCCTCGTGGTCATGATAGTATATGGGTGATTGTGGACCGTTTGACTAAGACGGCACATTTCATACCTATACGAGACACTTACAAGGTTTCAAGACTAGCTCGCATATACATTGATGAAATTGTTAGTCGTCACGGCGTACCCTTACACATCATTTCCGATCGAGATGCTCGTTTCACTTCGCACTTTTGGTCATCTATGCAAGAACTCTTGGGTACTCAATTGGATTTAAGTACGGCTTACCATCCTCAAACTGATGGTCAAACCGAACGAACAATCCAAACCCTTGAGGATTTGCTACGATTGTGTGTCCTTGACTTTGGTGGTAATTGGGATACGCATTTACCTCTCGCGGAATTTTCGTATAACAATAGTTATCACTCGAGTATCAAAATGGCACCATTTGAAGCACTTTATGGTCGTA
Source organism: Flaveria linearis (assembly GCA_024085815.1). Lineage (NCBI taxonomy): Eukaryota > Viridiplantae > Streptophyta > Magnoliopsida > Asterales > Asteraceae > Flaveria > Flaveria linearis. The sequence goes on along the minus strand of JABSNV010001086.1, from coordinate 64,166 downwards.
AATGCCGATCACCGATCTGTTGGACCGACATTGGTGAAAACTTTATCACTGGTCCTGAACTTATACAAGAAACGACCGATAAAATCGCTACAATCCGCAAGAACCTTGAAGTGGCAAGAAGTCGACAAAAGAGCTATGCCGATAAGCATCGTAAACCGTTGGAGTTTCAAGTTGGTGATATGGTTCTTCTTAAGGTTTCACCATGGAAAGGTGTTATTCGCTTTGGAAAGAAAGGTAAACTAGCTCCAAGATTTGTAGGACCTTTCAAAATCCTGAAAAGGATTGGGAAAGTGGCTTATAAACTGGAACTACCTTCCGACCTTAGTGAAGTTCATCCTGTGTTCCATGTCTCAAATTTAAGAAAGTGTTTGACCGACGAGAGTCTGCATGTTCCACTGGAAGACATTCAGATCGACGAGTCATTGCACTTCATCGAGAAACCTGTCGAGATTATGGATCGCATCATGAAAAAGACTAGGACCACAACTACTCCAATTGTCAAAGTTCGTTGGGAGAACAAGTGTGGAGCTGAGTTCACGTGGGAGCGGGAGGATCATATGAACAGAGATACCCGTATTTGTTCGTTTAATTCATTTTTAATTTCTAAACGAAATTCTTTAAAGTAGGGGAGACGATAACATCTTGTATTAACGTTTATTCTTAATCAATGAGAAAGCTTATAATGTTAACTAAAAGTCACACACTTTAGACTCTCTTTTTACCTCTAATGACTTTGTCATTGCACATAATACACACTAAAGCATTCAGCTTAATCGATGATGAATTTTCTTCTTTTAATACTTTATCAAAACCTGAAAGTTCTCCAAGTGTCCTCATCTTGTTGTCTCAGCCTCCTCGTAAATAAATTTCGGGACGAAATTTCCTAAAGTAGGGGAGACTGTAACATTTCGTATCTTGCAAATAATAATAATAATAATATAATAATATCAATAATAACAATAATAATAAATAATAATAATAATGATAATAATGATAATAGTAATAATAATAATAATATTAATAATAATAATAAACAATAATAATAACACTAATAATAATAATAATAACATTAATAATGTTAATAATAATAATAAAAATAAGAGTCCAGGGGTCGGTTTTGCAATTTATCAAACTTCAAAAAGAAGTTATAGCATGAAATAATAAATTTGAAACCGCAGGACCAGTTCTGTAAATATATCAAAACCAACTGCGCTCTCTCTCTTCTCCCTCGTTTTTCCGGCGACCGTCCGGCCACCTTCCGGCGGCTCTCCGGCGAAGCCGAAACCACCAATTTACACGGTTTTGATCAAATCAAACCGCCCCGACACTTTCACATGCATGATTCGAACTGGACACCCACAAAAATCGAATAAAACTGAGTGCGATCGATCCCAAACCGACCCACGTGGTTGTCGGTACCTTTACAGGTTTCAAATCGCACTGAAAACACAATGATAATCGAATTAATCCATCCTGAACACTACTATAAATACTACGAATCAGTCTATGCTTTCAATTGCACCTTAAATCATCAAAAACACCCAATTCAATCATCGTCTCCATCATCGACCTGCAACCCAATCGATATCTATCCTACGAGTTTCAATTCACAAAATTAACAGGGGGCTTTCGATCATAAGAATCACTTACAGCTACCTGTACAATTAATTGATTATAATCATCGGTTGATCATCATTCGACTTCAAGCTATACCGCGACCTGTTCTTGACTTGTTCTTAACATCAACTCAACCAAAACAGGTAATTAATACCTCTATGAACTCGTTTTCACTTGGGGATTAAAAGCCCCAAGGTTAATTTCATTCACACAATCGATCTGAGGTTCAATTTGGATCAGATCGATTCTAGGGTTCTTAGAATCAATAAGGGACTGCAACTGATGTTTAAAATAATTAAAATCTAACTATACCCGCGGCTGAGGCCCTTAGTCCAACGGTTAAGTGTGTGTGTTGTGGAACAGGAGGTCCCGGGTTCGACCCCGGGCACCCCCTAATATTTTTTAAATGCCTTTTTAAGCCCCAATTAAATACATAAAAATTTTTAAAAATTATAAAAATTAATTTTATAAATGTTCCTTATTTTAAATGTTATAAAATGAATTACTGTAAATTTAATTTATTTAAAAACCATAATAATATTTATAAGATAATAATTATAAATATTATAAATAAATATTTTTATAACAATGGACCTTAAATAATAGTTAAAATTCTAAATTATTATTGGGTTAAACGTTGCAGTTAAATTATTGTTTGAAACGTATTTATTTGGTTACGAAACTTTATTCAAATCTTATATATATCCTACAAATTTTTATAAACGTTTTCTTTTCACATCTTTAAGTATATAAAATATCTTAAACTTATTTTCATTTTATTTCACGAAAATATAATTTGTTCCCACTTATTAAATACAATTAATGGACAAAACCTCAAGTATAAATTCTAATACCTTAATTCACGTGAAATCATTAACTATAATTTTATACATACATGTATATATATATAGGTACCTTGTAGAGGAATTCGTTGAAACGACGCTGGTTATTATTTCTTATTAATCATCCATATATACTTAATCGCCAAGTGAGTATTTCTATACCCCTTTTTCTTATTTTCACACTTTGGGGTGAAACATGTAACTTATATCATTGCACTTGTAAACGTTGAATCTTGTAAACTTATGGCAATTTACTTGTGTGTTGTGAATAGTTGAATATTGTAGCTACCATGTAATGTCGAATACATGTACAATCATTAACTATTGCTAGCCTGGCGACGTCATAGATCTATGGGCCTGACAAGCCTGCTTGGTTGATCCAAGTACACTTAGCTAATCGTATATTCTTGTAAACGTTTGAGACTTGTAAAACTTTGTCAAGGTTTGATTGTGCATTCTGTCTTACATCCCTAGTTACCTTGTTCTCTAATTTACAACATGAATTGCCATCTTTTATATACTTATGTATGAAAAACTATAGAATGCTCACCAACAATATGTTGACCTTTTATTTTTAACATGTTTCAGGCAATAGCGTTATGTGGCTGTGAACAATCGTATTCCTCACACCTCGACGTTTCCGCCGTCAAGGTTGGGGTGTGACATTTATGATAGGGTGGTGGTGATGATTTGGTGGTTCTGATGGAGTGGTGGTGGTTTTGCGGCGTGGTGGTGGTGTGGTATGTAAATACGAGGTCCAACTCTAGATGGTTCCGGTCTTGTTGAACTTCGATTTACCGATGCTTTCCGAAGCTTCACACCTACGCACAATGAAAACAACACCAGTTAAGGCGTTCCAAGGGGGAAATATCCCTGGAACGACCCTCCGGCGTGAGAGTAAGTATTGGTGGAATAGAAATATGTGATAGGGATAATTAAGGGGGAGCTTTTGTGTGTATTCTTTTGTGAGGATCTCGATCCTCCTTACCTAGTATTTATAGTGTTTGCCTGCTGCAATCGTGTGCTGATTTACAGGGATTATTTCCCGACAAATCCATTACCTTTTATATTCTCCGACCGTTACTGAATTATCAGTTATGATTGGGGTGATTCCGATGTAACTAAATGTGGGGCACATGTCATGCTGGCTTACTCGTTCCGCCTACATGGGCCGAGCTTTCGGGTTCGGGTACCCGGTCTTGTGTGGGTTATTTGTACCCTACATCTACATGGTGGTTCCATCACGGGTGGTGGTAATATGGTGTTTTATGCCAAGGTGGTGGGATTTTTGGACTGAATTGGCAAACATTTTCAAACCGCAGGGACTAAAATAGCAATTTATTTTAAGGGGATATATTAAATGGAGTTTAAAAAAATAGAAAAATAAAACATATATGTAAAATGACCAATATACCTTCATTTAACGGAGAATGTTGGATGGAGTTAACGAACTGGATGAATATGACAAGATTTGTAAACCACAGGGACCCAGATTCGAAAAAGTAAACTATTGGATGAAAGTGGCAATTTTCACCAAACCGCAGGGACGAAAATGGCAATTTACTCGGCTAGTTATAAAAGCGTAACTCAAAAGATAGTTTTTGTATTTGATTGTAACTAGTAGACATAAATCCACATGTTGGGGCTGGTTTGTTGATATTACGAGAAATCTGTAACGCTCGGTTTATAATAAAAGTTATGTCGATAAAAATGTAGACATAAAGAATAATGTTATAAGAGTATATTAGGAAGTTTATAAATGAGAAGGAAAAATCATGTGTCCTTATATAAAAAAGAGAAAATGTCACAGAACAGTAAACAAGTTTCAAAAGTGTTTTAATTTAGGCACTCATGCATATTTTTCTTAAATTAGACCATCAAACGATCAAATCGAGTCATCATTAAATTTTCTTATGTTAATAAAGTAACGGTAAAGAAGACATGGGGGTTGGAATTTCAATATATAAAATTATATTTAATAAAAAAATCCATGTTAATTATGAAAGAAATAAAAAAGTACCCAAAATTTACGTCAACGTTTCACATCAAAATCAAAAGATTGAAAAAAAAATATTTTCTAATTGAAACCAAAAGTATAACATGCTCAAAAACATGCTAAGAGTTTTAATTTATATAAAATATAAAAATTGAGTGACCTAATTGAAACACTTTTAAAATTTGAGTTACTTAATTGAAACATCTTTGAAAGTTGGTTACTATTTTACAAAGTTACAAAAAAAATTAAGAGTTAATTACATAAATGGTACCCGTGGTTTACAGCGGGTAACACTTTTGGGTACTAACTTATTTTTATAACATCTTTGGTATCTGAACTCTTCAAATCATAACGCACTCGGGTATCAAGGCAAACGCCCGTTTATTCTTAACAGATCACTCACCCACGTGCTAGTCACGTGAGGGTATTTTGGTCAATTTGGGCAAAAAAAAATAGGGTTTAAAACCCCCTCCCTTTCTTCTTCAATCGAACATCAGAGCTTCATCCATCGATCTTCAGTAATTGTCTCAAACCTTCGATTTCTAGGGTTGAATTTCAAACGATTTCTAGGGCACAATGCAGCATTGGATTGTTAGGGATAATGAAGAGCCTTTCGATTATGAATGCATTTACAGTAAGTGTCTCAAACCTTCGCTAATCTGATTTTTTTTTTGTTTTTGAAATCGAATTTCTCAAAACCCTAATGTTTGTTACAGGCGAAGAACATTACCCACAATACTTTTCAATGGCAGTTCATCACGATGGCAGGATAAGTTATGTTGATTTTGTGTCTAAGGATGAATTTTGTATTGAAGTGATAAATGATATTGTAGAGGAGTTGTGCAACAAAGAAGAAGGTAAAAAGGTTTGTACTTATCTAATTCCTGGTAGCACTTTAGATTCTGGATTGAAATCTTTAGTTGGGAATGAAGATGCATTTGAAATGCTGAGTTATGCCAATGAGCATTCGTTATTGAGTATGTATATTGAAAAAGTTGATGATGAAAATGATGATGAGATTAAGGATGTTGAAAATGAAGTACAAGAGGTTGAGGTGGATATGAAAAATTTCAAATTGAACTTAAAGGAAGATACTGCAGCAGTAACAATTCATAATGAACTTGATGAAGATTACTTGAGTAATGATTCATTTGGTACATCTGAATCAGAAGGAGATCAACCAATGGATAAGAGAAGAAAAAAAGCACTTAGAAGAACTAGAAAACAGCAAGAAGGTTCTAAGGATCCATGTACATTCTATGTTGGCCAAGTATTGGGAATAAGAAGGAAGTGAAAGACTTAGTTACAACTGGGCAGCATGTTTGTTCTGTTATGGTAAAGCATACTTTTGTAATGGTATTTTGCTTGTAATGGCATACTTTTGTAATGGCAGCATGCTTTTGTAATGGTCTTTTATGTTTGTAATGGCAGTAGTGCTTTACAACTTGGGCAGCATGTTTGTTCATTTGGCAGCAGCAGCAGCATGTTTGTTCAGCAGCAGCAGCTGCACTTGGTTTATTTGGCAGCATATTGGTTCTATCATTTGGCAGCAGCAGCAGCATGTTTGTTCAGTTAATGGCAGCAGCAGCAGCTTGGTTTATTTATTCAGCAGCAGCACTTGGTTTATTTATTCAGTTAATTGTTCACTTGTGCTGCACTTGGTTTATTTATTCAGCAGCAGCAGCTGCACTTGTAATGCATTTGGTTCATTTAGTCCATTTAGTCTATTTAGTCCATTTAGTCCATTTAGTCCATTTAGTCCATTTAGTGCAGCAGCATGTTGTTCTGTTAATGGCAGTAACTGCATTTGAGTAAATGCAGCAGCTGCACTTGGTTCGTTTAGTCCATTTAGTCCATTTACACATATTTGTTCAAACCAACCTGCAACTTTCAAAATGAAGCTGCACTTGAGTAAATGCAGCAGCTGCACTTGGTTCATTTAACAACAATGCAACTCCAATCAAGTATTACAAAATAACCAACTTCAATGTTAGAATTCAATACAAAATGAACCTGCAACTTTCATTTCAAACAATCCATGTTTGTAATAACAATCATTACAGTCCATGTTTGTAATAACAATCCACTTAGTCCATGTTAGAATTCAAACAATGCAATTCCATTACTCATACCAAAAGCATCACTTCCATTTCATACCAAAAGCATTACATTGTTAGAATTCATTACAAAATAACACACATACAAGATGAACCTGCATCTTTCAATCAAATTACTTTACAAAAAAGACATACAATCCAAAAACAATGAACAAACACCAACTTCCAATCAAGTACAAATTTTCCTATGAATTTCTTCTTTCAAAGCTGCTAGTTTCTTTTCAAGCTTTGCTTCTTTGTTCTTTGAATTTGAATTCCAATTTACACAAACTGAGCTCTCACATGGGGATGAACAAGAACTGCTTGTTTGTTTTTTTGAACATTGAAGGGGAATGCTTTCACATGAGGTAGTACCAATCTTGGGAAGATCCATCCATACAAAGAACTTACATTTGTTTGTCTGTCAAAAACAAGACTTTTGTTAGTAGAAGAAGCCATGAAATCGTCGGGTATAGAATAAATTACCTGTTTTGGACAAGTGTAGAAGCGTCTTCCAGGATTTTTGCTCGTTCGAGATGTTTTAATTGCTGCAAATCTGTCACAATTGCACAACACCATGATCGATTGAAGCTCTGATGTTCGATTGAAGCTTTGATGTTCGATTGAAGCTCTGTTGTTCGATTGAAGCTCTGATTAGGGTTTGGGGTAAAGCATTTGATGGATGAAGCTCTGATGTTCGATTGAAGCTCGGATGTTCGATTGAAGCTCGGATGTTCGATTGAAGCTCTGATTATGGTTTGGGGGTAAAGGATTCGATGGATGAAAGCCAGATGTTCGATTGAAGAAGAAAGGGGGGTTTTAAACCCTATTTTTTTTGGGCACAAATTGACCAAAATACCCTCACGTGACTAGCACGTGGGGGAGTGATCTGTTAAGAATAAACGGGCGTTTGCCTTAATACCCGAGTGCGTTATGGTTTGAAGAGTTCAGATACTAAAGATGTTATAAAAATAAGTTAGTACCCAAAAGTGTTACCCGCTATAAACCACGGGTACCATTTATGTAATTAACTCAAAAATTAAGACAAACTCGTGATGTAGTTTAGATTAGTTGTATGTTTTTCGATTAAAATTTACATCAAAATGTATTATATGAGTGGTAAAATTATCTTCATATTATATGTTTAATTAAAGTTGAGGGCAAAAAAAACTTTGTTGCTAAACTTTTCAGAAAAATAATTTTAATCATTTTAAAAAAATTAAATAGTAAATGTATATTATAAGTTTAATTAAAATTAAGAGGACTATGTGGTAATTCTTCAACATACACAAATATAACTTTTATGGCCGAACTTCAAAGTCAATTTCTAATAAAAACTTTACTGTTCGTCTATTCATTATATGGATTTAAAAAAATGTCTACGAACTTCAAAGTACAAAATTTTTGTTCATTTAAAAAATATAAAATGTACTATTTATAGTGTTACATTAAGATTAATAAATGTTCGTATCAATCATGATGAAGCACTATAATAAACTCTCTGCTTTGGTAAGTATGCTTATTTAAAGAGCTGAAATATGATATAGTAATAATCATATAGCTAATTTGAATAAGTAACTACCAATATATAATACAGTTTATTTTATTCTTTATAACAACAAAATAAAATTAATCTTAAAAAAAAAACACTTAACTAGACGCTAGATCAAAGTACATAAAATGGGGATTACAATGTAAAATTACATCAAAAGCTACACTCAATAATATAAAATCATAATATTTTTGTTAAAAAATTAATAAAGGGAACTCAAATCTAAAACCAGTTGTGGTTCTGGACCTTTTATGCAACCCAGCAGTACAAGACAGTGGTGGCAGATGCTGTTTTGTTGTGCCGTACTCTTTTTATCTCTTTCCACCAGATGTAAAACTCCCAAAGCCACAACAACTGCTTTAGAAACTTGTACATTACGTATCAACAGTTGAACAACGCCTGTACTTGTGAAGAGACATAACGCAATTGCATCTCGATTCTTTGAAAGGACTACTTTTTGTGATTTGTATGACGCAGAATGTCACATAAACTGCATCTATACATCTCTTTAAAACAAGTCTTCTAAAAGCATTCACAACCCGTGCCCTATAATCATGTGAGTGTGTTTGGTATATTATATGGAATGATTTGAGTGGTTGTGAGTGAAGGAGAGAGAAAATGTTATTGTGGATTGGTATATTTGAAGAATCACTGTACAATCCTTATAAATTTTTTAATATTTTTGAAAGTGGTTGTGAGTGAAGGAGAGAGAAAAGGTAATGAAAAAGGTATAAAAATATATTATTTAATTGAAAGGAGAGAGAAGAGTAGTGATTTTTAGTGTAAATATATGGATAAAGATAAGGAATGGACTGTGAATGCTCTAAGAGCATCCACAACCATGCCCTATAATCATGTAAGTGTGAATCCTTAAATTATATGAGATGGTTTTGAGTGGTTGGGAGTGGAGGAGAGAGAAAATGTTACGATTCATCTGTAAATTTAAGGATTCACTGTTCAACCCTTATAAATTTTTTAATATTTCTGAAAGTGGTTGTGAGTGAAGGAGAGAGAAAAGGTAATGAAAAAGGTATAAAAATATATTATTTAATTGAAAGGAGAGAGAAGAAGTAGTGATTTTTAGTGTAATTATATAGATAAAGATAAGGAATGGGATGTGAATGCTCTAAATAATAGAAAATGACGACATTTTAAAAGATAAATTCTTAAAACGAATCTTTTATCAATTTTTACATTTAAAACGTTTGTTTGATCAGCTCGTTTTTCAAACTGTCATCATCTCAATACAGGCATGCCGATCGTAAAACAAGTTCATTTAAACCGACGATGAGCGATTTAGATGATATCACGTGTCTAAATAGGATCATTACGAAGGTTCGGACGACCGTAATAATGGACATTTTGATGATTACTTGGTTAAAGTGACATCTTGAGAAAATTATATCAAAATGGACATTTTGAGAAATTTTTCCCTTTAAAAACATATAATCACTTTTATACATGAAACTAATTCATACTAACCTCCTAAATTATAAAACTTGATATCTATAATTTTACATATATGAATGTATGTATGTACTCGAAATTCGAAATATCGAATAGTCACTTGAAGATATAAAGAAATTTTAGAATCGATACCAAAGGCAACAACCAAACTCAAATTTAGGTTTTAAGCACGCGGATTATACGAACAACACATTATTAAATCGTTAGGCTAGCTTGAATCATGTATAGCAATGTCACAGCTGTATAAGATGTATATTAAATGGAGAAAAAGATATAAATATAAAGCAAGAACAAAAATAAAAAAGTGTGTAGGTAGTGGCATTTGAGAAAGATATGTTTGTGTGAATCGATCAGTAACATGCGGAATCAGATGGGCCCGTAATGGTTCGATCTTCCTTTTTAGCTAGGTTGGAACTCACCTTCCAACAATCTCAATTGAACTCATATCTTTTCTTATGTTCCTTCCCCATTGGCTTTTCTATAAATGGTAATTACGTGTCTAAACACGTGTTGATACATAATATTGGGGTGGTTACAAACATATTTTTCCAAAATTTATAAGGCCGATATATGAAATGATTTTTAATTGTTTAGTTAATGTTAGCGTGTCATAAAATGATTGTTTAGGTTTGATTATACCATAGTATAACATATTAAACTATATATCATGGTCATATATATATGAATCTAGTGTTTATGTATCAAAATGACTTGAAATATGCAAACATCACCCAATTTCTACCTTTTCTTTTCTTTATTTACTTCAAATTTTTACCTAGCATCTATTTTTGGCATTCCTGTTTCATTTCCACATATGCACTTTATTCTTTAGAAAAAGTGGCACTACAAGAAACATGATATTTTGCGGCGTCATAGGTCGTCGCAAAAAGTACCACTTTTCGTCGCAATATATATTTTGCGACGAAATTTTCGTCGCTATCCATTCGCCGTAATAAAGTGGTCACAAAAAACTTTTTGCGACGATATTTGCGACGACATATTATGTGGGGTCCACAGCATTTAAAAAAGGGAAATTCGAAAGAACTTTTTTGCGACGAAAACTTTTGCGGCGATTTTCGCTTATTTGCGGCGAAATGTCGCCGCAAAGCTTATGACCAAATTCTTTTTTGCGACGAAATGTTACATTTGTTAAAATGTTTTTTGCGGCGAAATATCGCCGCAAAAAACGTCATTTTTTTAAAAAAATTTTGCTGCATTTGCAGCAATCCACCCAGATATTCTTGGGTACCAAACCTGCTTTTGAAAATCGCTAATATCATCAAACCATTCGTAAATACAAAATCATAGCATATAAACAAAATATTGTTTAAAGTTAACAAGTTAAATATCATACAAACACAATGTTCCAAAATGTTTAAAAATATTCATAACAAACATCAAAGTGAACATTTTATGACGACCCACCTTCATCATCTTCATCATCTTCATCTTCATCATTTGGTTGAGAATGACCACTTCTCTTCAACGCGCTCTGGACTTGACTTTGGATTTGACTTTGCATTTATGTCATCATATTAGCCATCATCTGTGACTGCCATTGTTGTTGCTCACTTGCCAGTCTCGCTGCTATCATCTCCTCAACCTCAGATTGTGAGAACATCCACTGATCTGTTCTATGAGGTGGAGGTGGGGTTGTGAAGGCACGCTCGGTATTGGACCGATGCCACGTTCCCACCCGGGCCGCTCCCCCAAGACCTGCCGCATGATCTGCTTCACTGACATTTCAGGGTGTTGTTATTGAAGCGCGACCATTTGATCATGTATAGTTTACAAAAAACAATAAACAATGTTATATATATGGGGATGTTATATATTACTTTTTTTATAAAATTTTAAGATGTGTACATTACTTACATAGTATGCAGCGGGTTCTGGCTGATAGAAATTACCGCTTAAATCGGTATAGAAGCGGCGGTATGCTAATATGGCACTCCCAGTTTCATCAGAACCCTCTTCACGCTGTAAACACATTAAATAGTTATATAATCATATAAAATTAACTTACAAACACATAAAACAAATTATAAAACAAATTAGATTAAAACAACTTACAAACATATAACGACACTGGGCTAGAGATATCCGACCGCTATGTCCTTTGATCGTCTGCTTCCCTTTGTTTGACTTGTTGGTTGCAGACCGAGCCTTGACTTCAGGAGAAGTGTAGTAATTCACATAGTCTTTCTATTCAGATTCTTGCATATCAGGTGGCACAACATCAGGAATATCAACTCTGTCTTCCCCGCCTATTTTGCTAAAATGTTTTTGCTTGAACCGGTATTTGTGATCTTTATACCGGTTTGCAGCATATTTCTCAATGCCTGCCCTCAATCCTTCGTGGGGAGTCATATCAAAATACATCTGCATATTATGAAAACAAATAGCTTAGTGTATATATATTTAATCATTGAATTTAATTATCAAAAACTTAACCTGTAAGTCAGGCCAGATAGTCGCTTTCAACTCTGCAGGTATCTTTCTCTAGTTTTATAGTTTTGAGGAAATTTGTCAACGAGTGTGCCAATCAGTGAAGCGAAGGTCGCCTGATTGACACCTACAGGTTTGTAGGTGTCATGCGTACCTTGCTCAAATTCAATTGTCAGCAAATTCCCTTGAGGATTTCTCTTGCGCATACCCTGAAGTGTGGTTTTCCCACGCTTGCCTTGTCCTGCAAATTGATAATAGTATAAAAATTCTATGTTAATTGTATATATTAATTTTAAAATATAATAGTATAAAAATTCGTCATACCTCTTCCGCTACCGCTGCTGGAGTCATCACTGACCTCGCACTGTCGTGGCGGCTGCCACGATCGATCTTCATCGGGAGGACCACCACCAGGTGGACCACGACCATAGGTATCCCCGCCGTGACCTCGTGCCATGTCTGCCATCTGTAAAAAAATATTATACAAGTATACAAATATACCACAAATAACATTATGCTTATAATATTTTGGATCATTAGCTAAACACACGCAATTAAAAAAACAATTCAATAAACATAATAATTCAAACATAATAAACGATTCGATTAAAATTAAAAATTAAAATCAATCGGATTCATTGGTAATTAAAATCAATCGGATTCATCTGTGTGATAAGAATCTTCTCCACAATCATTATTAAGTTCGTCTAAATCATCATCTGAATTATCAGAAACGTCAATAGCTTTGTCTGCATCATTGTCTTCACCCTCATCCGTATCTTCATATGTCTCGTCCTCTACATTAACATGCTCAAAGGAAACATCGACTTCTGTTGCTTCATCTCTACTCAAACCATCATAAGTCAAATTATCCAAGTCAGCAGACAACAAAAGGTCAGATGAAGTGCTGCCATGAATTAAATCTGCTTCGTTATTTTCCATGATAATATCTCGGTCCCAAATCTTCCGATGATTCACCTCTTGGACGACCTTCCAATGTCTGTTTGATTGAGCTCTTTGACCGGCTTTAGACGGTTCGTCAAGATAAAAGACTTGCTCTGTTTGTGTTGTAAGAATGTATTGGTCATTTGTAAATCATTCAGTTTGAGTAGAAATACTGGTTATGTTATTCTTAGTGACACAAAGTTTGTTGTTATTAGTTTTGAACCATTTACATCGAAACAACACAACCTTGCAACGATCTAGATAGCCTAGCTCCAGAATCTCTTCCAACAAACTGTAATACTTTGTTCCGTCTTGCCCAGTAGTTGAGATGCCGCTGTTTTGAGTTGTACGGCGTAAGTCTCGGCTATGAACTACAAATCTCACACCGTTAACTATACAAGCGGTGTAAGAGTTTACATGTCGTGGTCCATTTGCTAAAGCAAATAACTGAGGACTAACACTAGATTCATCATTTACTCGCCGACAGTTGATCTGTTTGAAATAAGAGAAAATTATAATGATTATGATATTATTAGTTTGTATAATCGGTTTTATATACAAATGAGTTTACCTTCTGTTTAAACCGGTTAGGAAAATTTGCTTCCAAGTCAGTTGCATGCGGCATTTCCGTAATAAATTCACTATAAATAATGTTACTTGCATTAATAATAATCATCTTAAAGATAACTTACGAAAAGACAACCTGAAATGCAAAATACTTACTCCTTATATTCTTCGATCTCGGAGCTGTTGTTAAGGACAAAGCAATTTAGTTTTGCCCAAAGCACACCATCCATTTTTATCAACCCCCTTGCTGATTGGTGTGCATAGCGATTGGAAGACATAAAACTCACGTGTGGGAATTGGGGCGTTTTCGTTTCTGTCCGGCCGATTAAATCTCGTCGGTACACCGTCAAGATACCTTGAACAGAAAGTTAAGGCTTCATCTGCGACATACCCCTTCGCAAAGGAACCTTCGGGCCTAGCCTTATTTCTAACATAATTTTTCAGCTTTTTCACGTATCTTTCAAATGGATACATCCACCTCATGTAAACTGGCCCACCTTGAATGGCCTCCTCAGGTAAGCAATGTGAAGAAAGTGTTTGTAACCGTATCCAACCAGATAAGCTACTACGAGCAGGGAAATCATTGATAGTCCATAAAAGCATTGCACGCAATGTGAAGAAAGTGTTTGTAACCGCATCTTTTGTCACGACTCCGTCCGACCAAAGACTTTTCAATTCATCAACCAATGGTCTTAAAAAAACATCAATGTCCTTCCCAGGTGATTTAGGGCCAGGGATTAATAACGTCAGCATGAATGAAGACTCTTTCATACATAACCATGGCGGCGTATTGTATGTTGTCAATATTACCGGCCACATGCTATACGACGTACTCATGTCCCCAAATGGATTGAAGCCATTAGCAGCCAACCCTAATCTAACATTTCTGGGTTCTTTGGCAAAATCAGGATACATTGAATCGAATTCTTTCCATGATGTACCATCCACCGGGTGACGTAACTTATCATCTTCCGTGCAACGTCCAGAAGCATGCCATGTCATATGCTTTGCAGTGTGTCTTGAGCTATAAATACGCTTTAATCTAGGAATTAATGGAAAGTAACGCATAACCTTGTTGGCAACTTTCTTCCCCTTAGTGTTTGCGTCCTTCCATCTACTTTCATAACATATTGGATATTTTTGCAAATCTTTGTTATCCTTCCCCCAAAATAAACAACAGTCGTTCTTACAAACGTGGATCGATTCATATCCTAACCCAACTTTCTTCATTATCTTCTTGGCTTCATAGTTTGATGGTGGGATTTTAGCAAGAGGAAATGTAGTTTTCAGAAATTCTAACAATTGGTCAAACGATGTATCGGTCCATTTATTGATGGCCTTCATGCGACTCAGTTTTGCCAAGAAATCCAATGAAGACATCCCGTCATAACTAGGGTATAGTTCGGTGTCGGCAAGTTTCAGTAATTCAGTAAGTTCATCATTTGTATCACTCGGTGTATCTATTGTGTTCGTTGTCTCGTCGTTGTTATCCTCTTGTGGGTCATTCTCCTGACGAACATCATTGATAAAATCACGTATTGGATCTATCGTTTGAGGTATGACTGAAACTACCGAGGACGAAACATATGATTCACCAAGATGAGTCCACGTTTTGTAAAATTGGCAAAAACCATTATTATGTATGTGGCGCTCTATTATTGGAAGAGGAAACCAGTAACTGTTATTGCAATTATTACACGGACATCGAGCTTTATTTTGACTATTCGTATAATTCTTACACCTTTCCATGAATCCTTTAAGACCAATCAGATATTCTTTAGAAAATTTATTTTCTAAAGAAGTCCAACTCTTATCAATCGTCATAACTGTGTTTACAAACAAATATTAAATATCTTAACACGTTTAAAACTACTTAAATACAATATAAAAATTAAATATTAATAAATTTCCTAACTCTAATTTCAAACAATCTCAACTAAGTTAAACATCCATGTTTTCATAACCATATAAACTTCCTAACCCTAATTTCAAACAATCTCAAATAAGTTAAACATCCATGTTTTCATAACCATATAAACTTGCTAACCCTAATTCCAAACAAGAACCACATATTAACATAAAATTAACATACCAAATACATACATTCTTTATATTCATACATACACACATGTTATTTCAAACAATCTTAACTAAGTTAAACATCTATGTTTTCATAACCATATAAACTTCCTAACCCTAATTTCAAACAATCTCAACTAAGTTAAACATCTAAGTTTTCATAACCATATAAACTTGCTAACCCTAATTCCAAACAAGAACCACATACTAACACAAAATTAACATAACAAATACATACATTCTTATATTCATACATACACACATGTTATTTCAAACAATCTCAACTAAGTTAAACATCCATGTTTTCATAACCTTATAAACTTTCTAACCCTAATTTCATAACCACATACATACATTCTTAAATATAAACATACACACATGTTATTTCATATTTTTTCATAAACATAAAACTTGCTAAACTTAATTTCAAACAAGAACCACATATTAACACAAAATTAACATACCAAATACATACATTCTTATATTCTCTCAACTAAGTTAAACATCCATGTTTTCATAACAATATAAACTTCAAAACCCCAAATAACTACAAGTTAACACAAAATTAACACACTAAATACATATATTCTTAAATACATACATACACACATAATACTTCATCTCAACTAACTTAAACATCCATGTTCATAACCTTATAAACTACAAATTAGGCAAAATGGACACAAAATCCCTAATTTCAAAATATTAACTATAAAGTAACATAAAATTAGGCAAAATTGAGGTTATTACTTGAAATCAGAAGTGGTGGTGGTGGCTATGGTGCAAAGGAGGCGGCGACGGAGGTGGAACAGCGGCGGTGGTATGTGAAGTAGCGACGGAGGTGGAGCAACGACCCTGGAGCCTTGCGACGGGGGAGTAGCGACCGAGGTGGGGGTGTGGTGTGGTGTGGGGTGCGATGGGGCCGACGGTGGAGGGAGCCGACGGTGGGTGGTGGTGCGCAATGCCGCAGTGGGGGTGTGGGGTGGGGTGCGTAGTGGGGTTGTGGTGTAGTGTTTTGTAAATGCTGAAAATCTGAACTGATCCCGACTATATGTGGGGTTCTTTTTTGCGGCGATATGTCGCCGCAAAAAATCAATTGCGACGAAACTAATTAATTATTTATATATTATAAAATTTAATTGTTTATTATTATTTATTGCGACGAAAAGTCGCCGCAAATGATTAAGAGGGATTTTTCCCGCCCTTAAAAAAGGTTTTCGTGATATTAAAAAAACAAAAATAATTAATTTTTACTTATTACGACGAAAAATCGCCGCAAAAAAGTTCTTGACTTTAAAAGTCAAAAAAGTTATTTTTTTTGTCGTTTTGTGACTCTTTTGCGACGAAACACGTGTCGCAAAAAAAAGGTGGTAAAAAACTGTGTGGGGTTGGTTTGTAAATTTCAAGACGATAACGATTATGAGAACATAACATGGGCATGTAAAATTTATATATAACTATTAAACTATAGAGGTAAATTATCGTGTTATGTTGACATTGATGTGTAAGTATATACCTAAAAATTAATTATCCTTGTGGCTTTTCTAAAATACATCTGCTCGCATGGGTACTTAAAATTGTATGAAAATTTTCATGTATTTTCATTTAAATTTGATATATATCATTTAACTACAAAATAAAAGATCCAAAAACGCTTTTAAAGCATGATTATAACAAAAATAAAGCTTATATGTACATGAACATTTAACTTGATATAATAATCATTCTAATGATTTTCATTTTTCTAGTTGATCCTATCCAGATGCCAAGAGGATGTTTCCGTACAATAATTGATGAAGCCTCATCAACTAAATAGGACCACAAAAATGGAATCTTAATTCATTGTCCTAATATTGGAAAATGATTTGCGGTTTATTTAATATAAAGATTTTTTCGGGGTATTTGATGTAATACCTAATCTGAATATTCTTTTAAACTTTAATTGTATCATACGAAATAATGTTCATTGGTTTGTGACTATGGAAAGATCGACCCTTTTACGAAAATAAGATATTGTTTTGTATACGAAGACTATGCGTGACGAATATCCACGAACTCCATGTGGAATAAATGTATCTACTTTTTCTTTATGACTCATATTTATTTATCTTTTTAACGAGAAAATTTACTATATCCTAAACTACATTAGATACTCATGTATGTTCTTTTAAAATATTCATAAATATACATAAACCTTTTGTATATTCTTTTAAAATACTTTTAGTTTTAATAAAATTAAGTCTTATTAAAGTATTTTTAATAAAATATTATTTAGTTGTAGAAAGAAAAACTTTTTAATGGGCTGGATACATTCCTCTATCGGGCATGTTTTAAACCCGTAATTAAGGTATTTTTCCCAAGTAGAGGACAATATCCGGTGCAGTTTCCTGTTTGTTACAGTTGGTATCAAAACCAGGGGCAGGTCGATATGCCAGTGAGGACGCTGGTCTCCTAAGTGGGGGAGGATGTAACATCCCACATCAGTTGTGAAAAGGAACGAAAGTCTCTTTATAAGTGGTTGGATATCTTCTCCTATCGGACGCGTTTTAAACCCGTGATGGGGGTATTCTCCCCAAGAACGAACAATATCTGATGCGGTTTGCTACTTGTTACACCAACCTTGGTAGAGTTTGAGAACCTCATCGTCGGTCAAGAGGCTCTTGCAAAACATCATGCTGGAGTGTCATTAAAAAGGAAGACGAAGCTCTCTTTGCTGACACAAATCAGAACAAATTCCGACTCGACAAAGGTCCGAATTAGATGATATGATAAAGCTAAGCCATCTACTAATTATCAAAGAAAGGTACCTATAAACGAAGACAGAAACATGGATAAGAGATCAAGGCAAGGTAAAAGGTTTCCCCATAAACACTACCAGTAAAGTTGTCGTGGCCACATGGGCAAAGACTGTCGGTAAAGTACTCCGGTAACCGAAATGTTATGATTGCAGATCATTCAAAACATAACATAGCAAGCATTGGAGATGTGGTGTTTCCTTAAAAAACTAATCACCAAGAGTTAGTCTTGAAAGATGTGTTCCATGTTCCGGGAATGAAGAAGAATTTGATTTCCGTTCCCTAGATTACCGATGTCCGACACTATGTTGTGTTTGGTCCAAAAGACATTAGAATCTTTGAGAAGTTCGAGACTCCCTCGAGACCAGTACTTCAAGGTCACCAGAATGAGACCGTGTATGTTCTATCCGCAGAGTCGGTCTATGTCGAGAAGACTAAAATAATCAAACCGTGCACCTGTGGCATCAACGACTTGGACACGTCGAGTATGATAAACTTGACATGATAATGCAAAAACAGTTGGTGGTCGGGGTGCCAAAGTTCAAAGTAAATAAAGACGAAGTATGTGTCGCGTGTCAGTATGGTAAGGCTCACCAATTACCATTTGAACGAGACACGTACAAGATGGCCATTGTGGTAAAAGAGTGTAAAAAACTCGCCCCAAAGATCCGAGCAGTAATTTATAATATTAGTTCGACGCGGAACGAAATACATATATCAAGCGTAATCAAGCACCGGGTAATTTTAATAGGCAAGAAAATAAGAATAAAAGAGACACAAGGATTTACGTGGAAAACCCAAAACGGGAAAAACCACGGGTGGCGGAATTCGAGAAACAATCCACTATAATTTGCAGTGTTTACAGAATTTTGGAGGAAAGAAAAGAAAAATATATATACAAGAGATTTTTATGTATCTCTTATATGTATATATATTTGTGTGTTTTGGTACAAATAAAATGAAAACTTCATAGCCTATTTATAGGCAAATTCTAAGGTGTGTACAGAGCCAAAGTTTCTTCGCCAGACATTTATTTTCTCAATTTGAATGGTAGAAAAGGAAAAGTAGCAGCCTACTTTTGACTCCACCATAAATCACGTTTTCAATTCATGCAATTCAACTTACAATTGAATTGCAAGTTACGTTTCTGGCCCTTGAAGTTTCAACACTTATAGCGTTTGAAGACAAACTACTTCAATCTCCACCTTGACTTCAAAATGCAACAAGTAACAGACTGGTTATGTAACATGCACCTTATCAAAACTCCAAAACTCCATAAGAACCTGCAATTACCATATAGGGAAAAATTGTTTCCGAAAAATTAAAATACTTCCACCACCACGACCCTACTAGCTCAATTGCGATCAGAAACACCCATCAAGTCCAAACAAAGTTTGAACTTGGCTATCGGAAGACTCTTAGTGAACACATCAGCAGGATTATAATCTGTATCAATCTTTTCTATGACACAATCACCTTTCTCAATGATATCTCGCACAAAATGATAACGAATATCAATGTGCTTTGTGCGATCATGAAACATCTGATCTTTGCTCAAGAAAATAGCACTTTGATTATCACAGAAAACTGTGGTAACCTTTATTCTATCATCGAGTTCTTCAAATAATCCTTTCAACCATATATCTTCCTTAATTGCTTCTGTAATCGCCATATACTCTGCCTCGGTAGAAGAAAGTGCAACTGTAGACTGCAACTGGGCTTTCCAACTAATAGCACAACCATTAAGAGTAAACACATACCCTGCAATTGATCTTCGCTTATCCAAATCTTTGCCATAATCTGAATAAACATATCCAAGCACCCCAGTGTGAGAATTACCGTAATGTAAACACATAGAAGACGTACCGCGCAAATAACGGAAGATCCACTGTACTGCTTTCCAGCGTTCTTTCCCCGGGTTCGCCATATATCTACTGACCATGCTAACAGCATAAGCCAAATCAGGGCGCGTGCAAATCATAGCATACATCAAAGATCCAACAGCACTAGAGTATGGTACTCGTGCCATATAAGCCATATCAGTCTCAGTAGTAGGACTTAAAGCGGATGATAGCTTGAAATGAGTTGCAAAAGGTGTGTTGACAGGTTTGGCTTCATGCATATTGAAGTGTCTTAGGACTTTCTCAATATAACTTTTCTGAGAAAGATGCAAGACCCTATACTTCCTGTCACGAACAATTTCCATACCTAAAATCTTTTTAGCAGCTCCTAAGTCCTTCATTTCAAAATCAGCCTTCAACTGGTCTTTTAATTTCTGAATCTCCTTTATATCTTTCGCTGCGATCAACATGTCATCCACGTATAAGAGTAAGTAGATCTTTGAACCATCGTCACATTTCTTGTAATAAACGCAGCTATCACGGGTGCACCTTTTAAATTTGTGACTGGTCATAAATGAATCAAACCTCTTATACCATTGTCCGGGAGACTGCTTGAGGCCATAAAGAGATTTATTCAGTTTACACACGTAGTTCTCCTTACCAGGAACTACAAAACCTTCGGGTTGTTGCATAAAAATCTCTTCCTCAAGCTCACTATTTAAGAAAGCTGTAGTGACATCAAGTTGCTCTAATTCATAGTCATTAGAAGCAACCAACCCCAACAATACACGAATAGAAGTATGTTTGACAACTGGGGAATAAATGTCAGTGTAGTCAATGCCATGAATCTGACTGTAGCCTTTAGCTACTAACCGAGCTTTGTACCTTGGTTTCTCAGTTGGGTTAATAGATTCTTTGAGCTTGTAGACCCACTTGCATTTGACTGGCCTTTTTCCTTTCGGAATAGGAACTAAATCCCAAGTACCATTCCTTTGCAAGGATTCCATTTCATTATGCATAGCAGTCATCCAATCACTTGAGTTTTTAGACTTGATAGCCTTATCATAATTAACAGGCTCCACTTCCGACTCAATATCATCAGCAACAGTAAGAGCATAAGCGACAAGATCAGCTTGAGCATACCTCTTCGGAGGAACAATTTGTCTTCTCGGCCTATCTCTTGCAATGCTTGGAGTAGTAGCTTGTGGTTGTGAGGGTGTTAGATCCTCAACAACAACATGCTCATCTGGCGAGGAAGACTCTTGATGCTCAATTATACTCTGATCGGTAGTAGGTGGAGTAGGAAGCTCCACCTCCACTTGAGATTGCTCTTTTCTTGCTTCGGATGATGTGTCTGATGTATCTGTAGGTTTTGAAAGGTCTGCAACTGGTTGAATCATTTTAGATTCATCAAAAGTAACATCTCTTGAGATAATTACTTTCTTTAGATCAAAGCTCCATAACTTGTAACCTTTTACTCCCGGATTGTACCTAAGAAAAACACATTTGATTGCTCTTGGTTCTAACTTCCCATTGTCAACACGTGCATACGCTGGACATCCAAAAGGTTTTAAACCTGTATAATAGGCAGGTTTTCCGGACCATAACTCAAATGGAGTTTTCTTCTCAATTGCTCGTGACGGTGATCGGTTGATAAGATAGTAAGCAGTCGAAGCAGCCTCTGCCCAAAAGGACTTTGGCAATTTGGAGTTAGAAAGCATACACCGGACCTTCTCCATAATGATTCATCCTTTCGGCTACACCATTTTGTTGAGGTGTATGGACCACCGTTCGGTGTCGAGTGATGCCTTCCTTTCGACAATAGGCATTAAACTCTTCTGAGCAAAACTCAAGTCCATTATACGTGCGAAGATACTTTACCACCAATCCTGATTGCTTTTCAACCTGAACTTTCCAATTTCTGAAGGTAGAAAAAACGTCTCCCTTGTGTTTCAAGAAGAAAGACCACACCTTTCTGGAAAAATCATCAATTATAGTGAGCATATAATTAGCTCCACCTTTCGAAGTAACTCGAGCCGGTCCCCATAAATCCGAGTGGACATAGTCAAGTGGTCCTTTCGTTGTATGAATACCACTCATAAAACTCACCCGTTTTGCCTTGCCATATACACAGTCTTCACAGAACTCTAAATCAACAATCTTTTGTTCACCAAGTAATCCTCTTCGACTCAATTTGGACATGCCTTGAAAACTCATATGGCCGAGTCGAAGATGCCAAAGACGGGACTGATCTGAGTTAGAAAGAGCATTGGAAACAACAGCAGCATCACTTGAAATTGTTTGTCCTTCAAGAAAGTAGATGACTGAGGTACTTTGTTTGGCTCTTAGTTTGTCAGAACCATCTTTGAATACCCTCAGAACTCCACCTTTACCAGCAAACTCATATCCTTGTTGATCAAAGGAGCTGAGAGATAACAAGTTTCTTCTTAGATCAGGAACATATCTAACATTACCAATGGTTCGGATAACTCCGTCAAACATACGGATTCTGACTGAGCCATGTCCAACAACTGGACATGTAGTATTATTGGCCATTAAGACATAGCCCTGGTTAACCTTTTCAAATGTATGAAACCAACTTTTGTTGTGACACATATGAAAAGAACAACCAGAATCAAGTATCCATTTGTCAGTGGAATCCAATTTATCTGAATAATCTATCAGGAGTTCTCCAATAAAAACTTCCTCTGCTACATCGGCTTCACCCGAAGTGCTAGCTTGTTTTCCATTTGCTGCCGCTTTCTCTTTATTCTTCAACTTGAAGCATTCATCGATCACATGTCCTTTCTTGTGAGGGTAATTGCAAAACTTTCGTTTGCCTTTTGACTTGGATCTCGTTCTGTTGGAAGATTGAGGGTTTTTACACCTATATGTTGTTCTTCCTCTGGCATTTAAACCTTAGGCTTTCACATCACTGGTACCACCACTAGTAATATGCTTCATCTTTTCTTTTGAATCCAAAGCTGTATAAACTTCATCTAAGACAAGAGTGTCACGGCTATAGATGATAGTATCACGAAAATGGCTGTATGATTTGGGCAACGATGACAGCTAAAATAAAGCCAAGTCTTCATCTTCATACTGAACATCCATATTATCTAAGTTATTAACTAACTCTTTGAATGTGGAAATATATTCAGCCAAAGAACCACCTTCAATCATTTTGAGATTGAACAATCGTTGCTTTAGATGCAACGTGTTTGGTAAGCTCTTAGTTATCAACAATTGCTCCAACTTTAGCCATAAAGAATCCGCTGAAGTTTCTTTCAAAACATCTTGCAAAACATCGTTTGATAAGTGCAAACGAATCTGAGATAGTGCCTTGAGATCTTTCATCTCTTTTTCTTCTTCGGTCCATGACGCGGGCATTTTTTTGGAACCCAAAAGCGCCTTATGCAAGTCCATCTGAATTAGAATATCTCTCATCTTTACTTGCCATAGAGGAAACCTGGTGTTTCGATCTAACAACGGAATATCAAACTTCATCATAGACATGATTTATCACTTGATAAAATAATTCCAGTAAACTAATATTAAAACCCGGATGCTCTGATACCAATTGTGGTAAAAGAGTGTAAAAAACTCGCCCCAAAGATCCGAGCAGTAATTTATAATATTAGTTCGACGCGGAACGAAATTAATATATCAAGCGTAATCAAGCACCGGGTAATTTTAATAGGCAAGAAAATAAGAATAAAAGAGACACAAGGATTTACGTGGAAAACCCAAAACGGGAAAAACCACGGGTGGCGGAAGCCGAGAAACAATTCACTATAATTTGCAGTGTTTACAGAATTTTGGAGGAAAGAAAAGAAAAATATATATACAAGAGATTTTTATGTATCTCTTATATGTATATATATTTGTGTGTTTTGGTACAAATGAAATGAAAACTTCATAGCCTATTTATAGGCAAATTCTAAGGTGTGTACAGAGCCAAAGTTTCTTCACCAGACATTTATTTTCTCAATTTGAATGGTAGAAAAGGAAAAGTAGCAGCCTACTTTTGACTCCACCATAAATCACGTTTTCAATTCATGCAATTCAACTTACAATTGAATTGCAAGTTACGTTTCTGGCCCTTGAAGTTTCAACACTTATAGCATTTGAAGACAAACTACTTCAGCCATGCCACTCGAACATGTTCACATAGACGTGTGTGGACCGATGAAGCAAAAATTCGTTGGAGGTATGCGATATATGATTATTTTTATGATGACTATTCATATTTTGTGTGGGTTTACTTTATGAAACAGAAAAGTGAGGCATTGTTAAAATTTAAAGAATTTCGACTAGAAGCCAAGTGTGTCACCGGATGTTCCATCAATTCTCTTCGGTCAGATAACGGTGGAGAGTACACTAGCCAAAAATTTTGAATTTCTTGAAAGCATGCAAGATAAGTAGACAACTAATATGCGCAAATATACCCCAACAAAATAGGGTTTCGGAGCATAAAAATCATCATTTGCAAGAAGTATCTGGAAGTCTTATCCATGATAAGAACGTACCCAATAGGCCAATATATTTTGCGTAGAATCCATAAAAACCGCGATGTATATTATCAATAAAATTCCTATGCAAAGTCTCGATTTTATATCTCCTTTTGAAGTGTTGCATAAAAAGAAACTTAATGTCTTACACTTTAAAGTTTTTGGGTGTGTATGCTATGTTTTTGTGCCAAGCCATCTAAGAAAAAAAAACTTGATAAAAAGGTAGTTAGGTGCATGTATCATTGTCGGGAATGATGAAGAAAGAAAAGGTTGGAAGTGTTAAGAGCCAAATTCAGGAAAGTACGTGTTTTGCATCAAGACATGCAGTCTTTGACGAGAACGCTACTTGGTGGTCCCCGGGCAATGAAACTTTACCTGACTCAACAAGTCTAGCAGAAAAACTTAAAGCCTCAAGTGTTACCTTGCAACTAAATAACAAAACTAAGGAAGACACTCATGAAGGGCCTGCCTCGTAGACTG
This sequence comes from Flaveria linearis, assembly GCA_024085815.1. Classification (NCBI taxonomy): domain Eukaryota; kingdom Viridiplantae; phylum Streptophyta; class Magnoliopsida; order Asterales; family Asteraceae; genus Flaveria; species Flaveria linearis. The sequence goes on along the minus strand of JABSNV010001086.1, from coordinate 38,930 downwards.
TAAGAGAGCCAAAAGACCAGTCCAATAGTTTAGAGACAAGGCTGCCTGAGGCGATCCACACAAGAAAACGACCCAATACATGATACACCAATATAGTTATGATTGAAACTGGGATTTGAGAGCCTAACTCATATGAAGAAGCTTGTGAATCAGTTGAATGGGTTGATACAATGCAAAAAGAGATTAATGCTTTAACAAAAAGTCAGACTTGGGAGCTTGTTCCTAAACTAGGGGACTCAAAGCCGATTTCATGTAAATGGGTGTACAAGATAAAGAGGCGGGCAGACGGAACGTACTATAGAGCTAGCGATGCAAAGCTAGACTAGTTGCACGAGGCTTTTCTTAAAAATATGGTCGGGTTAGATTATGATGAAACATTCAGTCCGGTAGCCAAAAATCAACGATTCGAAAACTACTCTCACTAGCGGCAAGCAAAGGGTGGAAGTTGTGGCAAATGGACGTGAATAATGTGTTCCTTTATAGAGACTTAGACCGCGCGTTATATATATGGACTAGCCTAGAAGATTCGAAAGCAAGTCGGGTGTTTGTTTTTAAACTCAAGAAAGCCCTCTACGTTCTAAAACAATAAGCGTGAGCATGGTAAGAGAAAATCGCTGACTTTCTGGAACATAATGAGTTTATTAGTACACTTGCAGATGTGAGTTTATTTGTTAAAACGGTTGGAAATAAGGTGGCTATGATGCTCGTCTATGTGATGATCTCATGATTACCAGTGATTTGGTGGAAGAAATTGATCAACTAAAAATAAATTTGAATACTTGATTTATAATGAAGGACCTAGGGAAACTAAGTCATTTTGCAGGGCTAGAGTTGAGTACAACAAAGAAGGTATAACTTTGCATCAACAAAGGTAGGCTTCTGGTCTACTAACAAAGTTTATTTATACAAGAGTCCAAGCCTGTTATTACCCCAATAGATGCAAATGAAAAGTTACAATGATAATAAGTTAGAAGACCCTACTGAATATAGAAGGATAGTTGGAAGCTTGATTTACCTAACTCTTACCTGACCTGATATCTCATTCGTTGTGGGAGTATTATGTCGATACATGCAATCACCTCGAAAGCCACATATATTCGCAGTTAAAAGAGTCTTGAAATACATTAAAGGAACATTTGGGTATGAACTAAAATTCAAGAGGGGGATCGGGCTCGAACTCTTTGGTTTCTATGACTCAAATTTCGCAAGAGATCAGGACAATCGACATTCAACAACCGGTTATGTGTTTAAAATCAGAAGTGGAGTTGTGTCATGGTGTAGCAAGCGACAACCTACTGTTTCATTGTCAACAATTGAGGCCGGGTATAGAGATTCGTCAGTAGCCATTTAAGATCTTGTATGGCTGATCCGTCTACTAGAAAATTTAAATCAAAAAGTCTAGTACGAGGTTAAACTATATTGTGATAATATGTCTACCATTTAGTTAGCAGAAAACCTGACATTTCATGCCCTAACAAAACATATTGAAATACACTATCATTTTGTTCGAGAAAAAGTACTCCAAGGAGAAGTGGATCTACTTTATGTTAAAACCGAGATCAACTCGCAGACGTGCTAACGAAGGGCTTGACAAGAGTAAGAATGTTAAAGCTGTGCTCAAGCATGGGAATGGAACAAGTTGACTTTTAGGGGGTGTGTAAAATGAACAAAGTCAACGAAGATAAAACTTGAAGACGAATAAGTAAAAAGGGTGCATGGTTTGGTAATCTCTAAGGATGGTTTGGAGGAGATTAATCTAGATAACAGTATTTAAGTTTATTTTAAATTGTTGGAGTCTATCCAGTTAACTTCGATAAGATTATTTATTTGAATTAACTTAGTTATCACGTTAGTATTTCTTATAAATAGGAGAGGTAGTTTTTGTAATTGTAATTATATATATACATGGTTGCTTGCTGTAAAACGGTTATCAAATTTGATGTGATCTGGACCATCCATATACTCGTTCTTTTAATCTGATTAGGAAGTTGGGATTTGCTCGGCGGTTGCAGGCTCTCTCCGACCCACCCTGACCCTCCCCACGTTCTTGCATCTTCGCCGGAGTAGCTTCTTGTGGCGGTTAGCATCACCCTCCCCACGTGCTCTGTTCAGATCTATTCTCCCATGTATCCCTTTCTTCTCACTGATAACCACCATATACCTTCAATTCTTATTTGAAGGTGGTTTCACACTCTCTTTCATATGCTCTTCTTTGATGGTTTTCAGTTCCTTCTAGTTAGGAGAGATAAAAGGAAAGAAGCTCTTTTTTAATTATATATGTTTGGGTCGTTGAAGGCTATGGAAGAAGATGTGCACCTGCAACACAAATACACTAGAAAGCGGCTTTAGATCGGTGCTTAACTTTGGGTTCTACATACTCCGATGACGCGTTCCGGTGCTATTGTATTTGAACAATCACTTCATTACTGATTTATCATATTAGCATCCAAATCATTGAAGATGTGGGAATTCTGATGCAGAGTTTTTAATTAAATTCGATGTAATAAGGTATTAAGGCAAGTTCTGGAATCTGATTTCTTAAATAAACCTGATGAAATTCAGTTTACGTTTATAGATATTGATTTCTTCTTTTATCATTCTTCTTCTATCATGATTTGTTGATGTGTGATTTCTATTTTGAATATTAGAAGAGATGCTGATGATTAATTGTATCTAGGCACATCCCTCCCTCCAAAATTTATGTTGAAAGAGATGTTCTTAAATCGCGCACACAAGTTGTTCGATCATATGCCTCAACATATGACGTTAAGGATTTGAGGCCTATTAACGATAGAGTTCTTATTAAGGTAACTTGCTTTGGTAATTTGAACAATTGATACAATCATGGACCTTATTTCGAATCGACAATCATAGATGTTAAATGCAATGATATTCTTTAACTTTCCATTTACTTTATTTATAGGTTTTAACTTTGTGGTGTTTGGAAAGGAAGTTGTATACATGTTTAATAAATAATAAGAACATGGGCTTAACATTTCCTTGTCCTGCATATAGCTTATTCAAACCATAAAGATTCAAGTGTCAATGGGTGTCTCTTCACTACCATATGTGATTTCAACTCAATGACTTTAAATGTTGTACGGTACAATAGAACCCATAGGAAAAAAACATGGATTTTTGCAAGTATATGTTTTTACTAGCTTTAGTAAACCAGTGTATCACACAGGTTGAATAAGAAAATATAATATAATAAATTTATTAATTATAAAATTATATTTTTAAGGTATGATATAACTGACTATAACTAATAAAATAGTCAACTTTTATAAATTTTGTTTTAAATTTTTTTAAAAAAATAAACATTTTATTCTAAAACAAACCGTATAAAAATGTCATTTTTAAAAATTTCCTTATCATAACTCCCAAATTTAATTATTTTTTGTTTTAAAAAATTGAATTAAAAAAAACAACTTTAAAATATTTTGTATTTTTAAAAAAGTTTTATGCTTTAGAAAAATTAATTATTTTATAAAACATTTATTTATTTAGAAATAACATTAATAAATAGATCTTTTTTTTTAATTTATTAAATGTAAAAAATATTAAATAATATTATTAGTAATTAAGCTAATTATTTAAGAGGAGAGAGAGACGGGAAAATTTTGATGAGAATGATTGTGGTGCTGCCACGTGACATCTCAAGTTACTATTTCATTAAAAGAAGAAGATTAGACAATAAAGAACATACACTCATATAAAAGGTTCTTGGTATATAGACTTTCCTATGGTTTAATTTATTAAAAGGTCTAGAACCATCTTTCATTACAACATAGGATTGTTGAACATCAAATTTATAAAAAGCTTGTGTAGTTCTTAGGGTAGTTTGGATAAAATAATGTACTAATAGAGGTTCTTTTTTGCATTCAAGGGAATAGGCGCCTTTTTATGTGGGTGTGTTTAGCTGTTAAATTATCTTAGCTAGGGTATATCAATATGCAACCATGGTTTATTTGCACGTGGCATTACATGGTAAACACACTACAACATCCTTTATAATGTTTGTATTGATATTTTAGAGTTCATGATAACTAAGATTCTTTTGTTAATCAACAAGAAAGGATGGTGATTGAAATGGTATTGTTGTAAACTACAACGTAAGAGTTAAAATTGCTTATAGCGCAGCAAGATGTCTTCAATATATATACATATGAAGGAGCTTAATACCAATAGTTCATTGTGATGTAAGATTAAGCAATTTTCTTGTGTTTGATGATTTGAAATAATAAATAGTTGATTTCAACTTAAGTAGATTGTTTTTTCCAGACAACACAGCTCGGTTGCATTCAATAATGTTGGGAACTTCTGACCATGCTTTCAAGTAAGTCTTGCTATCAAATAATTTTGTTTATTATGTTCACGCTGTTGGTATACACTGATTTACTTCATCCAAGCATTCATATGTTTTTACTTAAATATGCTTGATATGAGATAACTAAAAAGAGTCATTAAGCTTTTATAGTGTTAAGCGTCATTCTAATAAGTGATTTTTGTTAATTTTAAAATTATCTGAGACTTCCACACCTTTAATTATTTTCATGTTGGATTAAATGGTATGGGATTCTCAGCACTGAAGCATATATTGTTATGACTTTGGAAGTCAATATGTTGTCCATTAAAGCTTTGAGCCTTGGGCTGAAAGTTAATTTTTTTAGACGGTCGTTTCGCCTGATGGGATTGTGGTGTTTGTTTTGGCGACACTACCCGGGATTGAGCTTCGTGGTTTTTCATGAGTACTATTCAATTCATATATGATGTATATAAAACAAGACATCATTTTTTGAGCATTTGGTTTATTTCTCTGAGTACTACATAGGAGGGCACCATTTAGTTTAGTGTAGACTCCTAAACATGCTTTCATTGTAATCTTAAGTTTTTACCTTTGTGGTTTAACATTTACAACTTGTGTTGTAGTTTTGATCTACATTATAGCATATTAGCAGAGGAAGCTCTTCAGCTTTATGTAGATAAAATGACAGCAAATAATCTTGTAGCAAGACATGCTTATTCAATAACATCACCTGTTGGGCCTCTTATGTTCATTTTTTTAATTATAAAATCATGACATTATAAAATATGTTAATGAAAATCTTTTAGAAACTTTTTTTCGTGCGGTTGTACTCTGGTATTAATGTGTCGAGTGGACGTTAAACATGGGAAACGTAGACATTTACCTTACAATGACTTCTATAACTTGCATTTTTTTTCAGGTTAAGAGCTTGAAACATGAATACACATCCTCCTTCCAAACTCCTACAAGATTTGTTCTTTGGTGTCTCCCCCACTTGTACAGTTACATTAGCACCTCCCTTTCTATATGGGAGGTAGTTATAGACTTATAGCAAATACATATCCTCAATCAGGTCAGTATTTTGTTCGTATACTTGTGTGAACTCTAATTTCAGCTTGAATCGTTTAATCTTTGTGGCTATAACCTATTCATACGTAATGATGAAACATTTACATCAAGCATTCTAAAGTTTGCATTAGCTTGCCAAGCGGATACCAAAGCTTCAATCCTTCAATAGAGTTGGGAGGAGTACGTGCAATTGTCAATTCCAAACTAATTATAAGGTGTGTTTAAATGGGTCCAACATATAATTTTCTCAAACATGCTTTCTTTTAATTATTGTTGACATTTAGACATTACTCTTCTACAATCACGTAGAATCATTAATTAACAATATACTTCATGAATTGATAATAAACTAATATTTTCTTATTTTTATCTGTAGGGATCTTGGAGATCCAACTTACTGTCATTGAGTGAAACTCGGGTGGTTACTGATTTTGGATTGTACATTTGTAAAGTGGAGCGAAGGGCCCCTCATTTTGATCTTGTATGTATTTGTTTCCTTTTACCACCCCTGTAGGTTTACTATAAGTGTTTTATTTTATTTTTATAGTTTGTGTGGAGAGGTAAGATTTTCTTTTTGTTACTAAGCACAAAATTGACTGCTACGGTTACCTAATTTAAAAAAATGTTATGCTCTTGATCTTTGAAAAAAAACATATCTTAATATTATTGAGTGTACAATCATCATTACTACTCACAACTATAATAGCATTTATCTGAAGGACATAGTAACAATGTATACGTAATCAAAGACCCCAAATGATAAATTTGAGATACGAAAATTTTCTCTCTATTTTATGTTAGTTACAAAAAAACAATCACTGATCATGTAAAAAAAGGTCTCAGTTAGAAGTAGATGAATTATGCGCTTATTTGGGTCAACAATGACAAGCATGGCACAACCATCAAATTCACAGGTGCATATTGAGGTTGGGTTTGGAACTTTGGATATGTAAGATATTTAGCTTAAGAAAAAATAAATATAATTAGAGTTAATTACACAAATAGTCCCTGTGGTTTACCTAAAGTAACAAGTTTGGGTACTAACTTTTTTTAGTAACAACTTTGAGTATCGTGGTTACTATTTTGTAACACATGTGGGTACTAAGCGCAACGTCCGTTTGTTTTTAACGGATTACCCCATCACGTGTGAAAAACGTGAGGGTAATTTAGTCAAACCAAATAGAAAGGTATAGAGTTATTACACAAATAGTCCCTGTGGTTTACCTAAAGTAACAAGTTTGGGTACTAACTTTTTTGAGTAACAACTTTGAGTATTGTGGTTACTATTTTGTAACACCTGTGGGTACTAAGCGTAACGGTCATGTGTTTTTAACGGATTACCCCATCACGTGCCAAAAACGTGAGGGTAATTTAGTCAAATCAAATAGTAGCGTATACTTTACCAATTTAAACCCTTGCTTCATCATCGTCTTCATTTCTTCTTCATCATCTTCATCATCTTCATTTCTTCTTCAACGACTTCAAAAATTGAAGCCCTAATTGTTTCAAGTAACCATGGTTATGTGCAAATGTGATAGAGCAGCCATAATAAAAAACTCTTGGACTAAGAACAACCCTAGACGACGCTTCTACTCTTGCCCACAACTGGTAATTTCTTCTAAACCATCTGCAACTTCTGAATCCGTCATTACCAGTAAATATTTTTTATTTTTTAAAAAATAAAAAAACATTAATTTTTTATTTTTTAAATATTTTTCTTTTATTTTTTTTCTTAGTGATGACGACTAAGGTACAAAAGCTCCAAATTAATTTCTTGAAATTCGATTTAAATTATGAGATATAATTTTTAAAAAATAATTAAGAAAACTATATTAAATATTTTCCAAGAATCATAAATTTAACAATATTACATAAATAGGTTTTGAAATATATTTTCAAATTCAAAAAAAATATAATCGGTGTATGAACCACATATCAAACATGCATGTTTTTTTTTTGAATGATTTGTTATAGTACAAACTAACAAATTTAATGATTGTTATACATCAATGTGTTAATATATTTGAGTGTATATATATGGTCATGATATTTATATTAAAAAGATTACTTCTATAAAAAATTATATAAAATGAAATATTTGAAAAAGTTCAAATACAAAGTGTATTTTTGCTATAAAGTGTGAGAAGACACAATGAGTCAAAAAGAAAACACAAAAATTATATCTCATAATTTAAATCGAATTTCAAAAATTAATTTGGAGCTTTTGTACCCTTAGTCGTCATCACTAAGAAAAAAAAATAAAAAATATATTTAAAAAATAAAAAATTAACGTTTTTTTATTTTTTAAAAAATAAAAATATTTACCAGTAATGACGGATTCAGAAGTTGCAGATGGTTTAGAAGAAATTACCAGTTGTGGGCAAGAGTAGAAGCGTCGTCCAGGGTTGTTGTTAGTCCAAGAGTTTTTTATTATGGCTGCTCTATCACATTTGCACATAACCATGGTTACTTGAAACAATTAGGGCTTCAATTTTTGAAGTCGTTGAAGAAGAAATGAAGATGATGAAGATGATGAAGAAGAAATGAAGACGATGATGAAGCAAGGGTTTAAATTGGTAAAGTATACGCTACTATTTGATTTGACTAAATTACCCTCACGTTTTTGGCACGTGATGGGGTAATCCGTTAAAAACACATGACCGTTACGCTTAGTACCCACAGGTGTTACAAAATAGTAACCACAATACTCAAAGTTTTTACTCAAAAAAGTTAGTACCCAAACTTGTTACTTTAGGTAAACCACAGGGACTATTTATGTAATTAACTCTATACCTTTCTAATTGGTTTGACTAAATTACCCTCACGTTTTTCACACGTGATGGGGTAATCCGTTAAAAACAAACGGACGTTACGCTTAGTACCCACATGTGGTACAAAATAGTAACCACGATACTCAAAGTTGTTACTCAAAAAAGTTAGTACCTAAACTTGTTACTTTAGGTAAACCACAGGGACTATTTGTGTAATTAACTCATATAATTATTTTACCCTCCAATGTTATGCATTGAAGTTTTCTGTTCCTGGAAATCGACAGCTCATAATGAAAGTAATTATTTTTGTACATTTATGTTTATTATAACTCACTAAGTTGTAGTACGTTATGTTTAGATCATGTTGGCTTTATTTCTCTAATTCTTGCTATACAATTGTAATTTTATACATTTTGTTTTTAAAGTTTTGTGTTTGAAAGCTTAGAATTTAAATTTGCAGTTTCTTCTAAACTGAAATGAACGGTAATACTATTAAATAATTTGACAATGCTTGATTTTTCTAGGTTTGCGTTTTAAAATATTTTTTATATTACTAAGGTTGTAGACAAATGGAATGAAATATAGTTTAATGATATTATACTTTTTTCTTGTGTTAAGTGTTTTAAATGGGTGGATCGTGTTTCGTAAACTCAAACAACCCGATCAACGGACGGGTATAAAACTAATTTGAATTATTGAGTTGAAGTATAATTAATAAAGTCTCCGTTTTGTTTTCTTTTTTGAAGTTTTCTTCTAGCCTAGTTCTCCCAGTTTTCATATACTACCTAGTCAACATATAACCGAAATGAAATAAATAATATAGTCAAAGGGAGTACTGGACATAAATAATAGGAGTAATCGTTTGTATTCATGACACTGATTAATATTAAATTTGATTCTTATATTTATTATTATAGATTATAGATATGACAACAAATAACGTTGAGTTGTCATACTCATATATGAGTTTTTATGGCTTATTTTACAAAATAGTGGTTTATTTTGTTTTTGTAATTGCTGATTATGGTTTATTTTACAAAGTAATGGCTTGTTTTGTTTTTTGTAATTGCTAATTAAGGCTTATTTTACAAAATAAGCAATAATGGCTTATTTTGTTTTTGTAATTGCCGATTATGGCTTATTTGCTTTATAATTGCTTTCGGAATCAAGGAGTTCTGAGCAACCTCAAATTATGTTATGCATGCGTATTTGTTTTGTCTTGACAAACTCACACACCCATTAATAACTAAATAAACGATTGAATCTACGTTGTTATTTTTATGATATAACTTGAATATTCCTCGGAGGTCACAACACATTGGTGGCTTATTGGTTGACTAATTAAACATGAGGTGAGCTATCCCAATAAAAGAATCCACGAGCCGGCCCAAGTTGAAATATTCAAAGAGTAAACATCACACGATAAATAGTCAAAGCTCTAGCTAGCACACTACACACACCATCTGATTAATTGTTACCATCGCTCTATATCTTTCACCACCACAGCTAACAATTAAGCTGATCTGACCAACATGTCCACACACCACCAAACTATAGAACACATCGTCCTCCTCAACTTCAAACCAGATGTTGACGTTACTAAAGTCGCGACCATGATACATGAAATCAACGGATTGGCTTCACTCAACCTCACACTCCATCTCAGTGCCGAAAAAATCCTCCTATCTACATCTACTTCAACCAACTTCAGTCATATCGTTCACTGCCGTTTTAGTTCAACGGATGATCTTCAGGTTTACAACCATCATCCGGAGCACCTGCGTGTCTCCAAGGTCATACAACCAGTAATTGATGATTTCATGATCGTTGACTGGATATCCAATGGTATTAATGACCCGCTGAAGGCAGGATCTATGATGAGAGTTACGTTATTCAAGTTAAAGGAGGATTTGGTTGAAAGTGAGACTTGTAGGTGGCGGAAGTGATTGAAGGAATTAAAGCCAGTTTAGAACAACTCAACAAATAAGTGTTGGTGAGAATTTCTCTCATGAGATGGCAAAGGGGCACTCTATAGCTATGATCACTGTTTATCCTGATTTGGAGGCTTTTGATTCGGATGCAGAGCTCGCAAACTTGAATAAATCCAAAGTAAAGGACTTCATAGAGAGCCAGGTTGTCCTTGATTATGTAGTTCCATCTGCAAAAGACTGATAGCTTGTCTGTTTAATATCAGTTTGTTTGAATGATTAATAAGGTTGAATTGAAGTTGTACAATGTTTGATTAGAGTGAGAAAATATCTCATCTCATCTCATCTTAGATGCTGTGCGAAAGTTTCCAATCCAGTAACAGTTTTTCGATTTATGACAAAAGAATGTAAATAATCATTTGTCCTTAACAATGGAGTCAAAACTTCATCATGTGTAGAAGAATAGATTTGTAGCAAAAATAAATAAAACTCATAAGTCTTTAATGTTCTCTAGGATGGAGTCGATATCTGGGGTGATAATGGCACGCTTATTCAGTTCTCCGATACTGCAGCAACTTTTCTCTTCAGTATGAATGGCGACTACATCTTGCGCAAAAGCACAGTCCAGTCCTCCAGAAACCTGCATCAAAAATAATATTATTTTCATTTCAAAGTTGGGATTTTAGCTGTAAATAGTTTCGACTTATGTTTAATACTCACATTATACAAATGATCGCCTAGTTTCAGCTTCACAGCACCACTCTTATACACCAACATCTTACCCATTACGCCTGCGGGAATTTCATTCAAATTGCAACCTTTTGAAGGTGGTTCTTTGTCTTTCAATGGCTTTGAACTTGAAGCGCTCCCGCCGCCCTCTGTCTTGACAGATTGCTTTGGTAGAGGCAATGTTCGTGGTAGTTGGATGAAAATCAATTTCTTTTCCAAGTCTTCCTCCTGACAAGGTACAACAATCTTACATATTTAAAGTGTGAATCATGAAAAAGTTATTGTTTTTAATATTAGATTTGCATATTAATTCACACATATATAAACACACACTTGCATCTTCAAACTTTTATAAATTTCTCTTACTAATTTTTGCTACCAGCTCTATTAGAAGCCAACTTACAATTTTATTATGGGTTTGAGCAACTTTTTTATTGTTACTGGTTGTAGCAATGAGCGACAAGTTCAACCACTGGCACATAATTTTATAAAAAAGACACGCCATCTTATTTGACATTTTAATGTATATGCATAGGCCAGGTGGATATGGTATTTGATAATTTTTTTTTGTTAACTGGAAGAAAAATATTTTTTAAATAGTATAGTATGCAAACATTTATGGCAGCTTTATATGCCATCAACCAGAGCCCATCATCAGTTTACACATAGAATCAGTTAAAACAAGGCTAGTTGCTTAAATCAACCGTTAGTTTGGTTTCTGTTTTGCCTCTAATTTAGAGTTGGTTGCTAAAATCAAGAAAAATGGCAATTTGTTTCTATTTTCTGCAGTTTGCCCTGTCAAGAAACTATACCCCCTTTACACCATAGGTTGAGATAGATCAAACTCATAAGCTAGAGCAACCAACCATTAAACCAAGTTCCTGAGCTGGATTTAAAGATGACTCATTGTAAGCATTGGTTTCTGAATCCGCCTTGAATTCCTGTTCATTCAGAAGCTCTACCAATATTTACAAGAAATAGTAATAATTAGTACAAGTTAATAACCCAGTAAGAAATGCAATAAAGGGGGATCATACCTGGATTTCCCGAGTATGGCCTCCTTACAGGTAAAGTAACCGGATAGTACTTGTAATAATCCTGAATTTTCAGAATTACAAAGCATTGAGATGTTAAACAAAGACATTTTTTTTCAGAAGGGAGGGTTTGATGATTGAAATAGGCTAGTTTGGTAATTATACTTTTTAAATAAATTAGTTTGGTAGATTAGTGAAAATAGCGTTATTAGAAAAGTGCCACATGAGCAAGAAACCAGTCACTAGGTGATCAAATTACCAAATCTAGTCATCTAAAGTATACTTTCAGCTGGGACATTATTCAGAAAATGGACCACTAGCCTAAGTTTGTTGCTATTCTTAGCATTTTTAGAAAGATGAAAATTGAGTTTTATTTCACCTACCCATGGCTCCTTGAATTCCTTTATTCCTATGCCGGAGGTGGCAGCACCACCACCTGGATAAAAATATGTTTGGTTAAAATGAAATAAAAATTTTAAGCAATTATTGGAAACTAGGTTAATGGTTAACATGATAGATAGGAAGAATGAATAGTTACCTTCAGATTTGGGACCCGAGGAACCAAAATTAAATGATGAAACCCGTGGCTGTGTGGCTGTAATCATGGTACAAAGACTATATTAGACTCTATATGACTTGAAGCCAAACTGAGGGGTTGTTAGAGATTGCTTATTAGCACAGTTTATTGCCTTCTGAAATTAGTTTGGAATAAAGAACTTCAAACTGCTTAAGCAAAACAGCTTGAATATGCAAGCCCAAACACTCTCAAAAAACATTATTTCTAACACAAAAGTAGACAACCGGTTTAATAAAAAATCCCAAACACCCCATAACTATATTCACAAAACTTGGAATAAACTGATAGTGCAAGAAGCAGAGGTAATCATTGCTATTCCACAGGTAAAACTCAAACATGATTGACAAATTGCCAAAGCAGAAACAGGCAGAATGGAGACACCTAAATGATGATAACGTGTATAAGGAAAGAAAATTGTTATGACACATAAGCTTCCACTTATTTAATAAAACGTAATGCAGATGCAGACTTGCACAACCACTGTCAAGATTTTAGTCATGTAGCCAAGTTGATGAATCAGAATATGGTGAGAATGTAGCAACGAAGAAGGAAAAGGGCCTTTACGCTTAATTTCAGGTTTGAATTTGGGCCTTTTAGAAGCTTCCTGCAAATGGGCAGAAACATAATGTTAAACGATCAGGATAGTGACTAGCCTACCGTTTGCAGAAGCTAAAAGACATTTGCATAGAGATAAATGAGAGCTTTTGAAAACTCATAAGAGCAAAGTAACATGAATACACTTGTATCATTAATATAAATAAAAAAAAAAAAGACGCACATTGAAACGTTTCAACAACTCTTGTTCCTTGGTGTCATCAACTTCAGTATCCTCAACCTTCTCCCTAGACACAAACAGTTAGATGAGTTTACAGATTAAAGTCTCTCAACTTGATATGGAGGTTTACGTTCATATTTTCTTTTTCTAAATCATGTTCAGTTTACAGATGTAATCATTTTATCAATATCAAACAACAAACAAAACGTTGGCTTAGGAATCAATACTCACGGTTTGGGTAACATTAGCTTTTGGTCTCTGCGAGGAGGTGCTTTTGGCATAAACTTGATCTGAAAATCAACCAAGAATAAAGACTTGAGATGAATTAATTTGCATTCGAATAAAAGCTTGTGTATTGAGTTTTTAACAAAAGAATAATATAGATATGTATACGGTGAAGAGCGAGCAGATACCTTTCTTTGGGGTTTTGGAGCGGAATTGGTGGACTTGTCATCCATGGCCATTGGCAACGACTTCAGTGACTAGTTCCTACGAATGAGTAATGAATGATAAACAGATTCATTGAAAAAACAATCAATCAGTATAAAAGCAATGGAAAGTCTTGAACATTGAATCTGATCCTGATTTTGAAAGTTAAGGGAGGTAGATGAATGATAAAGTGTTAAGTTTGATTACTTTCTCCGGCGAACTGATGAGCGTTTCAGACGATGGAGCGGAGGCGGAGGAATTAATACGGCAGGGGAGGGTGGTGGCGGCTTACAACTTACAACTTACAATGAGACGCGAGGGGAGGGGATATTATATATTAATTAATTAATAATAATAATATTATTATTATTATTATTATTTATTTTTATTATTATTAGACAAAATTACAGTAAACGTCCTTTATGTTTATCAACTCTTGCAGATATCGTCCTTTATCTTTAAAACGCTCACATACTGTCCTTTATGTATAGAAAACGTTGCCCGTTACGTCCTTTATACAAACGCCCGTTAGTTTTTTGGGTTAAGTCGCATCACGTGCTTAGCACACGAGGGCAAAATGGTCTTTTCATCACCCATACATGGTTTCCCCCTTTATGTATAGAAAACCTTATCTGATTATCGATGGATTCAAAATTGGAGGAAACCAGTCAACAAGCTTGTTCGACCATGGATGTCCGAAACCTCAATCGAGTTTAAGTATGTCGCAAGAATCTTCGATTGACTGTGAATCCAGTCACATAATGTTCAATCGTGCTTCGAACAAGGTTTATTGCTATTGTGGAAAAGAAGCTTTGGTTCGAACATCACGAACATCACGAAATCCCGGTCGTCGGTTCTTTACATGTCCAGCGAATAAGGTATGTTCATCCCTTAATACTCATGAGGATACATGATCTATGTCTCAAGAAACCTTATTTTTCTCTTAATTTTGAATTAGGGTTCACAATGTGGGTTCTTTCTATGGTGTGAGCCTGAGACCTGTAAAAGATGCATAGAGGCTATACCAGATCTTATTAGGTCAAAAGAGGAGGTAGAAGGTCAACTGAAAGCAAGTGAAGAACATTCAAAGAGACTCAGAAGTGGCTGATTTGGAGTTGGGTTTTTTTTGTGTTTGTTGGATGTTTGAAATTGATGTAATGGTGATTGAAGTTGATTATGTAATATGTTTTATCATGTTGAATGGAATGAAATTATCCTACTTTGTTTTCACATATCTTGTTAAAAATTTCAGATTGTGCACTTGGGTTTGGTTGTTATGTTGAATGATGCTATTATCTTTGGTTGGTTTGTGCATTTAATTATGCAGTTTTTGCAGTTTCTTTGCTTTCAATGAAGCACAACAGTTTGACATTAGCATACATAAGTTTTAGCATTCATTCAACAGGTTGGTTTGGTTTGTGCATTCATCAGTTTTTGCAGGTTCTGTGCAGGTTGTTTGGTTTGTGCAGACTTATTGCACATCAGTTTGTGCAGAGTTGTGCAGGTTGGTTTGTGCAGACTTATTGCACATGGGTTGACAATTGGGTTTGGTTTGTGAAAATGCAATTGGGTTTGGTTTGTGAAAATGTGCACATGAATGCAATTGAAATGCAATTGGGTTTGGTTTGTGAAAATGTGCAGCCCTTACGCATACATCTGCACACATTGCATGCATACATTGCATACATTGCAGCTAATACCGCAGCATACTGCAGCTGATGCATACTGCAGCTAATACCATAAGGGCTGCATACATTGCATCTGATGCATAAGGGCAGCTATACCATAAGGGATACAACAATACCATAAGGGCTGCATACTGCAGCTAATACCGCAGCTAATACTGCAGCTAATATTGCAGACTGGATGCATAAGGGCTGCATACTGGATGCATAAGGGCTGCATACTGGATGCATAAGAGCTGCAGCTAATACATAATAAGTACCATCTGATGCATACTGCACAAGTTAACACAAGTACCATCTGATACATAACAAAGTCCAAACACAGCATACATTGCATAACAAACACAAGTTAAGGGCTGCAGCTATCATTGCTGCACCTCATAAATTCAAACATCCAAGTAATATTCCAAAACACAGCATACATAGCTTCAAAACACAAGTTCTAAATTAGACTAAAGATTCAAAACAAACATGTAAACTACCAAATTGGACCTCGGCTTCATCCAAGTAATAGTCCAAACCCCTTAATTCTGTGATTGGCCTTTGCAAGTTCTACTATTGTGCCCCTGATTCTTACACTTTCCACACCTAATAGTACTATTTTTCTTGGAAAGTCGTCCACCTCGTGTCAAGTCTTCAACAATAGACTTCTTTCTTTTCTTTTTAGGTCTTCCCACAGGTGTGTGATGTGTTGGTGGGGTGATTGTGGTTGGTAGTTGTGTTCTTTCCCACAAGTGCATTCCATTAATGGGAAATATCTTGAAACTATAGACATTCTTCCAAGTCTCCAATGTGTACACCGGATGCACCCAACTTTCTGGAATGCCAACTTGTTGACCAAAGCTTGCCATATTCCATAATGTTGCAACTGCGTGTTTACAAGGCATCCCGGTAAGTTCCCATCTCCTGCAGGTGCATGTCTTACGAGAGATGTCAACCACACACTGATCATGAAATGGTCCAGCTACTTGAAACTGCTCACCCCATTCCAAGTAACATTGTACTTTATAGCATCCTTCTTGATGTTTTCAAATAACTTTCGTGCAGCGGGTGTTAGTGGACCATCAGTTTTATCAATCACTTGTAGTACATTGACAATTCTTCTCATCAAATACTCCCTAATGTACTCTAATGCAGTGATGATTGGCTTATCTCGACCATCCAGTAATTTAGAGTTGAATATTTCACACATGTTATTTATCAGCACATCAGAAAGTGCTCTTCCTGTTAAAATCAATAGCATAATTAGTAAACGGTTTAGGGTTGATCTTTGATAACCATAAATCAATTACATAATAATGAAGCAACAATACATACCTGAAAATTGAGATCTGGACCACTGTTTAGGGTTGATCTTTGATAACCATAAATGTGCTTCTGAATTAGTTTTTTTCAACTCATCCATGCTTCTTTCAAATGTACAACAGTTGTACATGTTGCAAGCTTCCATAATATGTCTTTATATGCCTTACCCTTGAAATAAAGCTTCATATTCTCATGAATATGCCTCACACAAAACCTATGCTCAGCTCTTGGAAATACAGTCGAAATGGCTTGACATAGACCCTAAGTTAACATAAACCAGATTACACATAATATATAAATTAGCTAAAGATATGTAACATGCATAAAGTAAAGTTTTACCTTTTGCCTATCAGATATGAAAGTGAAGTTTGAATTGATGTCAAGATTCAAGTCATCCCTAAGATACTCTAAAAAACCACTCATGAATCTATGTTTTCTGTTTCAACAATAGCATATGCAAGCGGGTATATACCATTATTAGGGTCTACCCCAACAGCTGTTAGAACTTGACCCGGATATGGTCCCTTCATGAAAGCACCATCAAGCCCAAGCAAGTCTCTCCCAATAGCTTTGAACCCCTCTTTAAGTGGACTAAGCATATGTATATTCTCTTGAACTTCTACTTGTACATGCTGGATCTGGGGGTACTTCAACATCTAACTTCACAGTAGTCCCAGGGTTTCTCCTCACGAGTCCCCAACATAATCTCTAAGCAATCCATATTGTGAGTTGAAATCCCCATGAAGTTGTTGTATTGCTTTGGATTTGGCCTGTAAGCTTGCATCCTTGAAACTTCAACTTCAAATTTCCTCTGATATTGTTCTTGAACTGCTTTCACAGGGATGGAAGGATTTCCTCAATTTGATCCATCAAGTGTTTGGATATAAAAGTGGATGTACAGGCAGCTATCTTCTAGTTTGAAGACATTTATGTGTAGAAATTATGTCTTCACCATCCATGTGTCTGAGATTTCATCTTTGATACTAACAAAGTCCAAGGGCATAAAAATTGTTAGGGTTTGTCTTTTTGCCCCTACCTCCTTTATTTTTTTTAGTTTCAGGCCCTCCATCTTTCATAGATGTTTTAGATCTAGTTTTTGTATTTCACTTTCCTTGGCAAACTCACTTTCTCCTGTTTCTAAGTCTCCTGCGCATAGTACCCTCCACCCGATATTATCATCCTTAACCACCTTTAATTGCCTTCTACTTTCAACCGTATGTTGCTTTAAAAAGTCTTTACCCCACTTATTATCAAACTTTTCCCACAAATAAACTTTTATCATCACCACTACCCTTTTGAATATATTTCAATCTCTTTTTCTTATACTCCCAATGTTTCATCAGATCACACCCACTCCCACTATCAAATTCATCATTGTTTATTACCTCCAACACATCAACTTCATTTACATCACATCTACTTCATCTTCAACATCCACATTTAACTTGTAGGACAACATGTCAGCTTCTATGTCATCTAACTCTCATCTACATCAAATTCACTTTCATTATCATTGAATTCTTTATTTTGATTGAATTCCACAAAAACATCATATTCTTAACACCCTTTGACACTGATCTGTGAGTTTTGCAATATCTTCCTCATTATTCAACTCACAATTCCAGTTTCAAAATCACCCCCGTGTAATACCATAAGTAGTTTGTTGAATCAAAACCTATCTCTTTTCGAATCTCTTCCAATTCTTCCATACAAAATGTATTTTATCACAGAAATCGACCACAATTAAATGGCCATTTTCATACCGTCGATCTGGGAAATCGGTGAATGAAATAACACCGTGATTGATCGTCAGTGTGAATAGCTCTGGATACGTACCTGCGTTACAAACCCGAATAAAACCTCACTCGAACAGTTAGTAAAGAACGAAGACAAGAAAGATAACGTATATTTCATCAAGATCGTATGCATCTTCTTCACTACGGACATGAAATGTTCCCATTATTCAAAAGGGATGGCTTTGGATCGATGGTAAAGAACGAAGACAAGAAAGGGATCGAGGCTTTGGATCGATGGTAAAGCAGCAGGTAGGGTATTTTTTTTCAAAGGGGAAACCATGTGGGTGATGAAAAGACCATTTTGCCCTCGTGGCTAAGCACGTGATGCGACTTAACCCAAAAAACTAACGGGCGTTTGTATAAAGGGACGTAACGGGCAACGTTTTCTATACATAAAGGACAGTATGTGAGCGTTTTAAAGATAAAGGACGATATCTGCAAGAGTTGATAAACATAAAGGACGTTTACTGTAATTTTGTCTTATTATTATTAGAGTAAATTACCATTTGCATCCCTGACATTTGTTCATTTTAACCACTTGCGTCCCTGCGGTTTCAAAATTACCATTCGCCCCCTAACGTTTCATGTTATCTTCATTTGAGTCTATATAATTCATTTTATCTCAATTTGAATCCAAATACTAACACTGTTAGTTTTTCTGTTAAATTATTATTGAAAAGACTAAACTACCCTTAATACTATATTAATATAAAAAAACTTGTGGTCCCATCTATCAATATTATCTTCTTCTTCTTCAAATCACCCCCATCACCACCCCCATCACCACCACCACCATAACCACTTGGTTGCAACCACAACAGCCCCATCGCCACCGGCACAACGACCCGGTCGCCACCACAGCAGTCTCATCACCACCGCCATAACCACCCAATTGCCACCATAGCAGCCTCATCACCACCGCCACAACCACCCTATCGCCACCACAGCAGTCAAAGTATACAAATACTGCAAATGAAGATCCCAAACCCAATTCGAATTAGCATCAACAGTTTGTCGCCACCGCCATAGCCTGTGCATCACTATTTCTCTTCTTATTCACTTTTCACGTTCACTTCCCGATCTTTTGCGATTGTCGCCCATCATAATTCGAATTCGAATTAGCATCAACAGATGCCTCTCTATCCCAAACACCATATTCATCCTTAGTGGCCCAAACAGGCTGATCCCCCCAATAATCATCAGTTTCTTGAACCTCCAGTGATTATCTGAACACATTACCACTTTCTCGACCATAATCCATTTCAGTTTTCAAGATTTCTTACCAAAACCCTAATTTCTATAAAAGGTACAAGATAGAGCCCTAATTATCGATCGTTACAGATCACTCGAACATGAAATTAAGAAACAGACCCCCATCACCACCATCACGACCCCCCGACCCCCCACACTACCATCGCGACCCCCATCACCACCATCGCCCCCCCCCATCACCACACCCACCGCAGCCCCCCTCCCGTCACCACCACCGCAGCCCCCATCACCACCATCACGACCCCCATCACCACCATCGCGACCCTATCACCACCGTCGCGACCCCATCACCACCAGCGCAACCACCCCATCACCACCATCGCGACCCCCATCTCCACCACCGCAGCCCCCATCAACACCATCGCAGCCCCCCATCTCCATCGACTGAAGGGTATGGGAGAAAAAATAGAAAGAGAGAGAGAGAAACAGGAGAAAGAGGGAGAAAGAAATGATAAGGTGTGAAGGTGAGAATGAAGGGTATGTGAATTAATAATAAGGGTAATTTTATCATTTTACAAAAGTTAACAGAAAAATCTAACGCCGTTAGTGTTTTGGACTCAAATGGAGATAAAAAGGAAACGTTAGGGGGCAAATAGACTCTGAACTGCAGGGACGCAAGTGGTTAAAATGGGAAAACGTCAGGATGCAAATGGTAATTTACTCTTACTCTTATATTATTATTATTATTATTATTATTATTATTATTATTATTATTATATTATTATTATTATTATTATTTATTATTATTATTATTATTTTATCTTTTTATTATTATTGTTGCGGTAATTAAACTTCGCAAATCGTACATGACCAAGTGTCCCCGCGTATATCTTTAGGGTTGTTTTTTTTATCTCTTTATGTTTTAGCGGCTGTTTGAGAGTGCTTATTTTTATCAACTTTTAATTTTTAATTTTTGAAAAGTTAAAAAGTAATTTTACAGTGTTTGACAATGTAATTGTTGTGAGTTAATAAGTCAGTCCATACTAACTTATTAACTTATTAAAAAAGTCAATAAATCAATAAGTTGTCAATAAGTTGCTTTTTAAAAGCAATCCCAAACATGCCCTTAGTTTCGTTTTAATTTCGGGTTTTAATGGTTTGGTTTATAGTAAACCTAGACCTGTATCGAAACGTATGTATCAATAATGATATCGTAAGTTCGTAATGGTATTTTCAAATTATAGAAAAACGATATCTTATATTTAATTTATGAGTTCTAACCACCCTTTGTGGAGACGTAAGTAGAATAATAAGGTTTATCTTAATATTTATTTAAAATTTGAACAAATGTATAATATTTCATCCAGATAGGTTCCAAAACGTACATAGAAGTAATCACTCGATATATTCTAGATGTAAAAGTTTAAAGTACATTATTTTTACCCAAGTTGATATTAAATAAAGTTTGTATCAAATGTATTGAGCACTTAACAACAATGCATACAATAGTAAAATTAAAAATTAAAAAAAACTATTATATTATATCAGTGTCAGTTTTGACAAAACTTATATCGGAATGCAAATAAAAACAAAAACATTGCAATGATGTATATGAAATTTGATAAAACATTATACGTAAAAGTTAAAAAATAGAATACTTCGAAATTATTTATACGTTACTTTTCATAGCACACCCTATATGGTAACATGTATAATGTTTGGTCCACATATCCAAAATCTGTTACAAACTTAGTCCAAGATTATGAGACAAGATAGGCATACCATAGTATTTATCAACAGACATTTTAAAAAACACTTGATTATTAGGCACAACAAAAGCCAAAGGTAGGTAAAACATACACGCCATCACAAACATGAAAACGTTTACAGGATTAAAATTACATTTGTTTCTCCGGTCTAGTGAGTATAAGGTTGGCCAATTCTCATCCACATAAAACCTTTCAAATTTTTTTTTATTTGTCTTTAAGTTCAGGTTGTATGGTTGATAAATATTTTGTTGATAAATATTTTGTTATTACCTCTCGTCAAATACATCAAGTGACCAAAATGTTTTCGTATGGAGCCTTATCTTGAATAGTTAGTTGTAGTTTTTTCGAGGACTTCTAGCAGCTATACCACAAAAGATATTTGGGACACTGGAGTTTATAGCATGTCCGAATTTGTTCCCAGTAATATTATCAATTCACACGTAATTAAGAGACGATTAGTAGATCTTGTGGCTGACCTAAAATTGGATTGATGTTCACACATCTCTAGAAAAGTGCATCCAAACTTGGAACATTGTTCATCATTGCCCTTCAAACAAGAAATGTTAATTATAAAGTAACTCATTTATTTCATTTGACAACATGTTCTTTTAATATCCATGAATCAGTTTAACGCCAGCCCTTCGGGGGCGATCGCCCAAGGCAGGTCGTTTAGCGGGAGCCGGTTTTTTAATTTATATATATATATATATGTATATATATATGGCCCATTTTAGTTTACAAAACCCGTTAATTATCCTTCTCAATTACACAATTAATTATTCGCCTTAGACTTTTTATATGTCCAGAGGTCTATTTTTGTTCTCAGTCCTGGCCAGGGTCTATTAGGAATTCTTGAGGCCGACCTTGAATCAGGTAATATACAGTCGAAGTAAATAAACCGAATACTCTCATGTACTAATAAACATACATGATGATTTCATTATTAGAACTGAAAAGGTACCGCTTCTTAATATATTTTCATATATCGGTTGATATTGTCTCTTAAGAGAAATCCTAGTGGTAAAGGGATGTAAATTTTAACTAAATAGTTGTTTGTTTAAATTCTATAAACATGGGTGTGATAAATGTATAAGTAATATAAGTGTTAAGTTGAGAATATGCGTGTTCATAAAAATAACAGGCTTTGGTACTAGGCAGAAAAAGTAACAGGTTTGGGTTTTGCAATTTAATTTGTAATGAGTTTGGGTATTAACACTGACTTCTGTTACTTCAACTGTTAAGTTCATGACAGTTTGGACATTTCACATTTAAAGGATTGATTGTGCAAATTAACAGTTTGGTAGGGAGTGTTTTTGTAACTCACTTAAAATTAATAATTATATATAAAACATTTAGTTTTATTGTACTACTATAATTTACCAATTGATGAGCAGTTGCTTTTTGTGGGTTTTCAGACCTGCCACACAAGTTTCTCAGTTTCCCTTTTTAACCCCTCACTACCATCTTTGTATATCGAGGGTTGGTCTTCCTTTTCCGCCGCCATCATCCACCTGCACCCCATCGTCTTCTGCTATAGCGCCGCGCCCACCTCCGGCCCACGCCGCCTAAGGTTAGTGGGTGGCTCCGACGGGTTGTTTTATGTCGGCTTGTCGTTGAGGCAGACCCTTCTGGTCTGATCGTCTCTTTGTGTTTTGGGTTGTCGCCAGACGGGGACGAAGGCCATGCCGCCTCCCGTTTCCGGCCACTGTAGGTCTTTTTGTTGCCATGGCGTTGCCGTCGATATGCTCGATTGCCGCACTGCCGCCCTTCGTCGGTTAACATCTGTTTCGTTTGAAGCGGTGGCCGCTGCTTGGCAATCGGCGGCGTGTTTGGTTATTCCGGTGATGGACGATCCTCTTTGTATTGTTTGGGTTGGTCATCGCGGACAGTGGGCGGCGTGACCTCCCATTTCTGGCTACGATTGTCTCTTTTGTAACCGTCGGACACCGCCGGTGGCCATCACCGGTCGCTTTTGGGTGTGTCTACGCTACACGTTGGCAGAGGTATTGGTTTGCTGTTGTTGAATTTCATATCGATGATGTTGATTTACAGTTATTCAAACCTGTGTATGTTGTACTGTTAGGGTTTTTGAGGCTTTTCAGGTTTGAAATATTGTTGTCCATGATGATGAGGTTGGCTCATCTGAGACCCAAAAAAATTGTTCATCTAAACTTTCTTGAGCCGATTCTTACTTCTATGGTGTAGTGGTCGATGACGATGAGCGTAACATCATCAGAGACCCTTAAATGGTGTAAGCGTTGATGTTGTGCATTTTGATTTGCTGCGCGTATCGGTTTGTTTAGAATGCAGATGTTGTTGGGTTTGGCATGCCTTTGTTGTCTGCACTTTTTATGATTATACACGCCGTGTGTGGGCTGTCTGAATCAAGTGTGGTTGTATTTCTGTTGCGGCGAGCAGCTTATGATAATGTTTTGGGATCATTTCTATTTATCCTTGAATGTGAAACTTATTTGGTCTCTTTGGCTTCCATAAGTTGGATAGCACTCAGTTTCTTCATTGGCTATGATGATCCAACTATAAACAGGTTGTTATCATAGCGTGGCAACCATGTGTTAATGGTTTGTAGCTAGAGGTGGTGGCCGAGTTTGAGCAAGCCTTGGTCCACGGCTGTAATGTTTAATGTTGGCTTCGATTTGGCTATGATGATCCCAAAAAAAACATGTTGTTCTGGCGTGGTGATGACTACGTGTTGCAGCCTGTGACGATGACCGGGTCTGAGCCAAACCAATGTTACGTCGTCTTCTTTTGTTTGGCTTCGATTTGCTATGATGATCTCACAAAAAACATGTTGTTCTGGCGTGGCGACCACGGTGTAAATGGTTTGCAGCCTGTGACGATAACCGGGTCTGAGCCAAACCAATGTTACATCATCTTATTTTGTTACCCTACGATGACCGGGTCTGAGGTTACCCTGTATGTTTAAAGAACAGTGGCTTTTATTATGCTTTGATTTTCTTGCTTTGTGGTTGCTAATAGGATGGCTATGATGATTGTGAGGAAAAAGTTCGTTTATTGGCGTGGCAAACATGTTTGGTTTGCAGTCACAACGAGGACGCGAATCTGAGCCACCACGTTTTTGTTTTTGATTTATAGCACTCGCGCAACGCGCGAGGATGTATCCTCCTAGTTTAATATTAAAAATTACATTCAATAATTCAAATGGTCCCGTCCATTCATCTCCATCCCCAACCTAACCCAAGCCTTTCTTCTCTTTTTCTTCGCTGAAAAACAAACCTCGCCACCACTATCGCGAACCAAGGTATCTGAGCGACTCACTCTCTCTCATTCCAAAGCTTTTCTCCAGCTTTTATTCATAACCACGCTTCTCAATCAATCTACTTTTTATTCATGACTGAATCGATGACGCATTCAGATTTCAAGCAACCTCGGATTAGCCTTAGGTTTCATTACCACCCTTAGGGGTGTTCATCGGATCGGATAACGGATTATTCGGATTATTCGGATCGGATTATTCGGATATGAAAATTTCAGGACCCTATCCGAAATCCGATCCGATCCGATCCGAATAAGGATTTTTTCTATCCGATCCGAATCTATCCGAATTCAATTCGGATCGGATTCGAATATATCCAATAATTCGAATTTATCCGAATAATCCGAATAACCAAATAACATTTTTTTCTTTTTTTCTATTATTTTTTTGCTAATTTTTTATTCTTCCATTTTATAAGTTAGAAGTTATAATAAATTATATAAAACTAAAAAATAAAATTTTGACTTGTACACAAATTCAAATTTTATAACATATAGGTAATTGTATAGAACCCGAATATTAGAATCTCTAATTTAGAACGACGATCGATTATGCATAATTATTTAGGATTATGACTAGAATGAGTAAAGATTCTTGTGTATGAGTTGAAAACATAATATATAGTTGAGTAATGAGTATTGGGTTAGAAACATAGTTGAAGTCTTATTCGGATTAATCGAATATCCGAAATAATCCGAATAACCCGAATAAAAAAATGTGATATCCGAAATCCGAATAAGGAATTCGGATTCGGATGAGATCCGATCCGAATATCCGAATAAGGATTCGGATCGATTTATTCGGATTCGGATACGGATCGGATTTCAATATTTTCGGATATCGGATTTTTTGAACACCCCTAACCACCCTCACACAATAGACCCATGAGCAACCCCAAACACGACCTTCTACTTCTAGAGAAGATGAAAACTAATAATCCCCCCTTCATCTTCCTTTTTCTTCTGATTCAAGGGTTTTACATACAAGATCGAAAAAATAGCATTGATGCTTAGCGGTGGCTGAAAACAGAAGGAACATGGTATTCGTACTTAGCCATTTCTGAGCCCATAATGACCGAGGGGAAAGCTTGCTCGCGTGAAGGGAGGTGGGAGAAAGTGTGCTTGCGTGAAGGGAGGTGGTCGGCGGCGATGGTTGGAGGAGGAGGCCATGAACGGCGGAAGTTCTTTTTGTTTGGTGGTGGTTGGGGGGGGGGGGGGTGTTTCTTGGGGTTAGGAGATTATGTTTTAAATAATTACACAAATCGCCCCTATAAATAACCTTTCTAATACTATTTGAGCAAGTTATAAAAATAGTCCTATAGGGTATTTTAGTCATTTTAATTAACTTAACAGTAATATTAACGTCCGTTAGTCTTAATACACATATGACTATTTATGTAATTAACTTTAATTTTAAACCCAAACTTGTTAGAGCATTCACAGTCCATTCCTTATCTTTATCCATATAATTACACTAAAAATCACTATTTCTTCTCTCTCCTTTCAATTAAATTATATTTTTATACCTTTTTCATTACCTTTTCTCTTTCCTTCACTCACAACCACTTTCAAAAATATTAAAAAATTTATAAGGATTGTACAGTGATTCTTCAAATATACCAATCCACATAAACATTTTCTCTCTCCTTCACTCACAACCACTCAAAATCATTCCATATATATACCAAACACACTCACATGATTATAGGCACAGGTTGTGAATGCTCTTATATAAACCACAAGGACTATTTATGTAATTGACTGTTAATTTTATTAACCCATATGGCCGATTGGTCAGTCATTGTAGGTTAGGCTTGCAAGTTTTGAAAATCCCTAGTTTTAAATGCACATGATAGCGTGTAGGAAAGTGGTAGATGAGAGAAACAGGTGAACTTAAGGGGTAGTTTTTGCAAATCATGGTGGATTGAATGGAATCATCCCGTTAGGGTTAGAGTTAGAGTTATATAGGATGATTGTTTTTACTTGTTGGGTATTTGTTTTACGAGGTCCTCCGTCAACACCACCGCGTATCATCATCATCATCATCATCATAAGCATCAATCGTTGGATCTTCCTTAGGCGATACTCAACTCAACGACTGCAGGTACCCCCTTTTCGCTCGGTGTTTATTGCTGAAATCATCGGTTTCGCCCCCCCAGAAACAGATCAGATCAGATCAGATCAGATCAGATCGACCTCCGCCTCACCATCGCAGCCACTGTTGGTTTCATTGTGTACCACCTACCCCCCTCCTCATAAGTCATAACCATCGCACCATCACTGTCTCCCCACCGTTGCCATCACGGTCTCACCATCACTGTCAAATTATACAAGGTAATCCACCCTACAATCGATTTGATGTTTCTGCCCCATGTTTGTTCAATACTTTATGTTTGTGCTTACTTGGAATTCGCTAAAGCTGAACCTTAGCAGCAGATTTTGGTTGCTTGATTTTCTTGATTTCATTTACCTTTACGGACTTACAAGGCATAGTTGTGTGATAATTACTTCAATTTTTTTTATTTTTGTTGATATTTACTCATGCCTACTTGAAATTAGCTTGCAACTGCAATTGTTTAGAGCATTTTTAGACATCTTCTTTTCACTTTTAAATGAAAGCGATTGAATCTTTTCTAGTTTGATGTTAAATGTGTTTGATTTCTTTCTTGTTTTATCAGGGATGATTAAGTTAACTGATTTTTATAAGACTACGAGTACAAAGTTAAATTAGACAAGTAAACACAGTAGATCAGCAAGGTAACTGATTTTAAACTAGAAATAAAAGTAATAGAAGAAACATTGACATAAAGATGGTGGTTTGAATGGGTATTCTGAAGGCAATTGGATTCTTCTTTAAACTGCCATTCAAAGATATTCTCTGCACAAAGAAATATAGCCTGTTTATTGAAATTCAGCTTCAACTATGACTTTATGTTAAACATCAAAGTCCAATGTGGTGATGTTAAAATATTTTAAAATATTGAAAAGGGGGACAAAAGATTGTTTACAAAATCATAACTGGTTTGAAAACATGCTTGACTGCTTGTGTTCATTAAGTTTTATATCAATGATCTTAATTGAACTTACACGTCAGGCAAGAATACAAATTGTTGAATATGGAATTTGATTTAGGCTTGAAACCAGTCTATAAGTTGTACAGCTTTTATGACATGTTAGGGTGACCGTTTTCCATCTTATCAGTTCCTTGTTGGTTTCTAAAATTACCCATCCTGACCTAAACCCATCTTGACATAAACCCATCCTGACCCTTTTTCTAATTGACCCATCTTGACCCAGCAACGAACCCAATCCAACCTGCCCATTTTGCCATTTTTAGTAAAGAGGTACAGGAGTCATGTTGATTTGTCTCTACCACATGTATTTTGTTGCAAGTCATTCATGCAGTTTTTTTGTTCTATAGCACTTGTGTTCTGTATAAAATTAATTTTAATGTCTTTATTTGTGAATGATTTTAACTTTTTGTGAATTGACCTTAACCAATTTTTTAATTAATTTTTCCATTTTACCCTAAGTGAACACGTATGCTTCATATAAGGTAAACCTTTTATAACATTTACAATCATTTTGGGTCAGTTTTCTGAAACAGTTTGGACTGTAGGCTTCAATCTTATTTCTTGTGTGGTTCATAGTCTGTAGCTATGTATGTAGATATTGTAGGCCTATTTTTAGTTTAACTCAAAGTTTACCGCCTCAGTTAATGTTACCCTTCTATATTTATATACATTTTTATTTTGTTATCATTCTATTATCTTTGTGGTCAGTTGAGAAAGTTTCAGTGAGAAGTGTATTTATGTTCTGATAGTTGTTCAAATGCTGTGAAATATTCACTTCATGTTTATAGGTTGCTTTAATTGTTCTGTTGATGTGTGTTTATAGTACAAATACATAACGTTACTCTTCTTGGTAAAATCTGCTGGTTAATCGGTGTCATGTCTGTGTTTTAGGTTGACTAATAACTGATGGAAGTCAAACTTGGAATGACAAGCGTGAGAGGGAAATGTATGACAATTTTGCTGAGCTTTACGCCATCATCAAGGCTACGGAAAAGCTCGAAAAGGCTTATGTCAGAGATATTATTCATCAGCTGATTATGAAATCGAGTGTCAAAAATCATAGCACATTTTAAAACATTATCGTCAACACTAAAAGATACTGTTCCCAGTATTGAAAGATTTCATGATACTTACAAAATGGACTGCCGGCGGCCTTGAACCGCCTCATAGTCTCTGGGTGCCTGCTACAGTGGAGCATAGGGCAGCTGCTGCCGCCTCTGGGGTGACCTCTGCTGCGATTGTGGCAGAATGCGTGCAAAATTTCATTACTGCAATGGATTCATTGAAGCTGAACATGACTGCAGTCGATCAAGTTTTCCCTTTGCTATCTGATTTATCTGGTTCGTTAAACAAATTGTCGATATTACCCCAGATTTTGAAGGAAAAACCAAGATGAAGAGTGGATTGGACGACTGGCAAAGATGGGGGCTGCAGACGAGTTGACTGAGCAGCAGGCTAGGCAGCTTCATTTTGACCTGAATCATCTTAAACTCATTTATGGCTGCGTTGCCGACGGCTGGGGCATGATTCTGACGTTTAAGGTAATCTTTTAAGAAGGAAAAAGGAAAAAAACACAGTTTATCATCTCAACTGTTTTAACTGATTCTGTGTTTGAAATGCTATTTTTGTTGCCTATGATACAAGGGTGTTTGGGATTGCTTATTTAAACAGCTTGTGCTTATGCTTATAAGCATAAGCAAATAATTAGCTTATTGAAAGTAACTTTTTTTTTCCTTTAATGTAAACTTATAATATACATTAAAATACAGCTTGAAGTACACAATCTCAGGTTGCAGATTGGAGACAGTTTAGTTCATTCTAAAAAAGAAGATACGCATACACACTTTCTTCATCCGACATTATGTCTATATGCTTTTGTTGGTTACTTGATTAATTAAGCTATATCCCAAACAACCACTTAGGATTTATATTGTCTCAAAATATTCTCATCTTTATGCAGCAGGATAATTTTTTTTTACCAACGCATGGTGATCTATGGAGGCTCTTTTCGCAAGTACTCTTTGGTATATGGTACCGTTTGTGGATGTTTGTACAATATCTATCTTTTGTAAATTGTTAAAAACTATTTTGGTGCGCCCAACACCCCGAGCACGCACATGCTACGCATATGAGAGCTTTGTAGCATATAGAGCTTTGTGCATTGGGTTTTGCTCTTGTTATCTATGATTGCATGGGTAGAGGGGGTGTTTGGGATTAATTATCCTTACTATTTCATTATATTTCATATGTATTTCTACTTTAAAAAGTTTGAAGTTTATTTTAAAAGTTAATTCGAGTACTTATTTTTTTTTAAATAAAAGTTGGAGTAAGTTACGCTTTTAGTCTAAGAGGTTTGGCATGTTTAAACACTTTCAATTCAAAATAAAGATTTCTTGACGTATTATGTCCCGATGTTTGAATAATGTGATCATTTTAGTTCCTAACAATCTATGTTAGCTAGGGAAAGATATACTTTGATTACCATCATGTGATTGGGTGGCTCCATATCAATTGCCATGATGAATCAAGGATAAAGCATTTAACCGAGATTCGTAATTAGGATCCATTTGCATACTGCTCGGCTTTAGTGTAGGATGAAACATAAATTATGTATGAGACAGATTCCTTCATCAAGAATTATGAAGAAAGGTTGTCTTATATTATGAACAATATTGAAGTTTGACAATATTGAGTACTGTGGTTTCACAGCATCTATATAGCAATTTATTTCTCGCTATCATGAATACTTAATTTTTCGAGCAGATGGACCAGAATGAGGTCTAGTCATACTGTCTTCTCTGTCTATGACAATTCAGTATGTATTCTTTCATATCCTATTTTAGATATAAACCATGTATAAAATATTCTAGAATAGCAACAACAAAAAACTCTTAACGGCTACGTTTGAATTATAAAATATGGAGTAGTATTTGAGACAAGAAAATCTGGAGTGCCGGGAGTTAGGGTCTGTGGCGGTAGTGATGGTTTACTCTGTCAACTTTACGTCTAAATAATAAAACAAAAGTGGTCATCGGACTAAATACGATAACTAATTTTGGAGCATAAAACAAGGGGAATTTTAGGCGCACCGTAGAAAATTTGAAAAAACCGATTCAAACCGTGACATATTGGCCAAACCGTGACATATTGAAGCCTAAAGTCACGGTTTGGTCAAACCGTGACATATTGGGCTTCAGAAAAAGTTCTGCACATCGGGATGGGTTAATTATTGGAGTGAGTTTCTTGGTTTTGGTGGTGTTAGCTGTCACGGTTTGGCCAAATCGTGACATATTGGGTGTAATATTTAATTTTTTAAATTTTTTTATAATAAAATGTAAGATATTTTGTTCAATTTGTAACTTATAATATTTTTATAGATTCAAATTTCTTTTATTAAAATTTTTAGTATTACGTACATATATAACAAACAAACTAATACTTAAAACTAACTTATAACGTCAATTTTTATTAAGTGTATATGAATCGTAGTCCTCAAAAAATTTATTTATTCAATAACATAATGCATGATTTGTTTACCAAAGTTTAATTAATTTATGTAAATATTATAAATATTTTAGTTTATTCTAGTTCACAAAAATATGAATTAAGTATTTTTCTTTAAAGAAGTAACTTTTAGTGTATTTTAATTTTCAAGAAATATGAATTAATGTATTTTAGTTTTCAAGAAGTAATTTTTAATGTATTTCAATTTTCAAGAAACATGAATTAATGTATTTAGTTTTAAGAAATAACTTTTATGTATTTCAATTCTCAAGAAATACTATTTAATTTATTTCAATACTCAAAAAAAATATCTCAAAAAATCTCAAACCGTGACCTTTTGGCCAAACCGTGACCTTTTGATTCAAAAAAATATCTCAAAATGTCACGTTTGGCCAAACATGACATTTTGGTCCGTTTCTCTCCCCAAAGTGTCACGGTTTGGCAACACCGTGACCTTTTGATCCGTTTCTTCCCCCAAAACACCTGCGGTGTCCCCAGCAGGACTGCATGGAAACTAATAAGATCCCCTTATGTTAAAGAAACATAGAAAGATTTATCTCAATCTTATGAATCAAATACAAATAAACCAATAGATAATAATCCATTAACTGTGGCTAATAAAAAGCACTAGTTGTTTGCTTTGTTAAAATTTGCTAGAATTCAATGATTTACAAAATTAAATTTCTATTCCAAATCCTTAATCACAATTTGTTAGAAGTAAATATGAACCGAAAGATCCGAGAATGAAATGAGATGAGTTAAAATTTAATGAACTTTCTTATATATATCAAGTAAAGGGTTCTCACACTCAACAACGAGATCGTTATAACCATTGTCACCGCTCGAACTACCAATGTACCCAACATCACTAAAGATTTTTAATAATTTTATAAACTAATTGTGATTACATGACAATTTAATGCATCTGAAAAATGCAATAAATTCTTAGAGTAATATGTATATCAAGTCTTTAGATGGTTTCTATACTTCTTTCATATCTGAAAAAAGAGTTAAAAAAAATTACCTGTCAAATGTTTTATAACTACTATTTAGACACAAGGAAACCTAATTTCTTTAGTAATATTACCTTCACCTATCTATATTTTACTTTCGTTTTGATATATATAATTTACTAGGTTTTCTTTTAAAGTTTTCACTTACTTGTGAAAACTTGCACCTAATATTCTATTTATCCAACTTAAAAAGTATACAATAATTATATTTAAACTCTTTTCAAAACAAGAAGAAAACGTAGTACCCTCTCACAAGTCAAAAGTTGCAATAAACATCATCTCCGCCGCCGGATCGGAGTTTCAAGGTTTCAGCAGCATACCTCCTAAGTAAACACCGCAGCAGCAATATTATTATTATTATTATTATTGTTATTTAGTTTAAGCTGTAGTAGACCGAAGTGTGAAGGAATTGGGGCGAGCGGAAGGCGAACCCTAATTTATGAGGAGGTGATGGGCGTGTGTTATATTCCGGTACAAATTCTGAGGAGGAAGTACGAGTGGCTCTGGACCAGCTTCCTCGCGATGCAACGGATATCTTGACATTCTTAAAGCCGAACAAGCTCCTCTTCATCTCTGGCTCATCATCGCGGTATCAATTTCACATTTTCTATTCATTACTTGATTTTCAAGCCCCCAAGAGGCCACCGCCCATTCAACTCTCACCACACCACATGTCATAAAAGCCGATCTTCTCTACCCCTATGTTTCATTCAATCACCCCATTATCCTAACAAACTAATTCTTTAGTCCGATATAAGAATTAGGTTGCATAATGAATTGTTGAGCTTGCATTTGCCAATTGCTTGTTTTTTCTTTTTTTTTTTTCTTCTATGTGTATTTCATTTGGCGCGAGGAGTACTTTAAACAAGGAAAATATTGAACAGTTCCGCCAAATTCTGGAAGAAGGATCCAGTCCTGGTATATAATGTCACATTATTGTTCTATTGATATATAGATAATTTGTTGTCAAACTTTAGAATGGTCTCGTTCTGACCTGTCTGCTTTGCAGAATTGATGAATATTATGCCGATGTTAGATATGAAAGAATCGCCATCTTAAATGCCCTGGGGGCCTACTACAGCTACCTTGGGAAAATTGAGACAAAACAAGAGAAGGAAAAGGAAAGAACATTTTATTTGGCAACTCAGTACTACAACAAAGCTTCCAATCGATATGCACGAGCCTTCTACTGGATGGCAAAGGTAACAACCATAATCGATTCTTCTAGCACACTTCATTTTTAGTCAACCCTAAAGGGGAGTACAAATTTTCAACTGCTGTGAAATCACTGATTAAACGTAATAACAATTATAAAATAAATGGGAATATTTTTCTAGATTGCTCTTCTTGATTTTTCCTGAACAGACCAACTAGGGACTTTAAAATGCATTAATGCACCAGGTCACATAAACCACTAGCTAGCGTATTCTTTGGTTACAGGTCAGCTTTTACTAGCAAAGGGTGACGTGGATCAGGCTTTTGCTGCATTCAAGATTGTATTAGATGGAGACCGAGATAATGTTCTGCTCTTCTTGGTCAGGTATATTCTTATTGATTTATATTTCATCCTAAATCCGATGCTGGTTTTGTCCATGAGTTCGCGTTGTAGAAAGAGATACATATCTATATGAGGGCCCAAGGGCTATGTTACCTGTCATTAGAGGCTGTTTTTAAAAAGCGTGATGTGCTCCGAGGCATTTAGGTTTCCGAAAGCTGAGGCACAATGCTAGAGCATTGATGTATGTCCAACTAAATACGTTTATGTATATCAAAAGCTGAATCTCTCTCATCTCTGTTACACTTCAGCTTGTTCCATCACGTAGACCATAATCTCTTCATCCTTTTGGTCGTTTTACATATGCCTATTTCAATAATGCTTTTATGATGCTTATCAGACAAATTTATTAGTTCTTCTGGTGCTGATCACGTAACTTGGATTAATGCAGGCTTGTGTTGAGTTCAATCGCGGGAAATACTCCAGTTCTTTGGAGATGTACAAGGTTATTTTATTTTTTGCATAGTTTGTTATTTGATTTTGTAGATTGCATGCACCTTGTGGAGGTTGGGAACTTGTGAACATAATGTTATATTTTATAACAATTCATTGCACCTCTATATCCCACTAGGTTTTAGTTATATTATTCTAAATTTCGATTCCTTTGAAAGAGGGTCTTGCAAGTGTATCCCGGATGTCCTGCAGCTGTACGACTTGGCATAGGTCTCTGTCGCTACAAATTAGGTCAGTTTGAGAGGGCCAAGCAGGCATTTGAGCGTGTGTTGCAGGTAAGTCATGCTAAAAATAAAAATTAATAAACACACTTTTTTCATAGCATGTTTGTTATACAACATCTGTTTCTAATGTCTAATTATGCTCATTTACCTTCTAATCGCAGTTAGATCCAGAAAATGTTGAGGCACTTGTCGCACTGGAATTGTGGATTTACAATCCAATGAAGGTTGGTCTTGTCTTGTTGATGCAATTAAATATATGTATCTGTGTATTTATTTTTGTCTATTTGTCATGCTGTTGGTTGCAGCTTCTGGAATTAGGGGGGCAATGGAAAAGATGCGAAGAGCCTTTGATATTTATCCATACTGTGCAACGGCACTAAATTATCTGGCAAATCATTTCTTTTTACTGGTCAACATTTTCTAGTTGAACAGTTGACTGAAACAGCTCTGCTGCAACTACTCATGGCTCAACCAGGGCACATTCTTATTATAACCTTGCACGGTCATATCATAGCAAGGTTTGTTCATATCTGTCATTCATTTGCAACATTCTGATTAGCAATCTTCTAGCTATTCAAATCTTGCGAGGTGCTAAGTATTCATTAAATGCCCAAACATCCAAAATAAGCTTGAGTTCTTGTTTCATTTCACCTACTGAAGTTCAATGAAATGCTTGGACATTACATATTCAATTCTTTTTTTTTCAAACTGTGATTGGTAAAGTATTTCTCGCATGTTGATGGTTCCATTCATTTACCATACTTTCATATTACATGTTGAAACTTTTGTTTGATCAGCATCATTTTTTATTTCACCAAAGAACATAATGAATCATGTTTTCTGTTGTATATACGAGTTCATTATGTGGTTTATCTTCCTTTTTTTCCCTTTTCAATCGAAGCGGGTTAACATTTCTAATTAAAGATTCTTACACTTACATGTGTCATTTACATTTCATGATGTTTATACCTCTTATGAATCATGTTTTCGTGTTGTATGTACGAGTTCATTATGTAGTTTATCTTCCTTTTTTTCCTTTTAAATCAAAGTGAGTTACAATTTTTAATTCAATATTCTTACAGTTACAAGGTGTCATTTACATTTCATGATTTTATACCTCTTTTAAGCAACATATTTGTTATTTAATGGCTGTAAAAGGTCTTTTTGCTTTTGAATGCAGGGTGATTATGAAAAAGCTGGACTATACTACATGGCATCTGTAAAGGAAGTCAATAAGCCACAAGATTTCATTTTACCTTTTTACGGTTTGTTCATTAAACTCAAAAAGTTAATTTTTACAATTTTAAGTTATTCTGATCATCATTTTGTCCCATTTTTGCTTAGCAGCAAAATATTTCACCTTACCTTTTTCCTTTTCGACATATTTTCATTCATTTTGCTTTTTGCTAGCTCTCAATTTGCTTCTTTTTTAGGGTACTTAATGTTTGTTGTATAACTATGGTCTAGAATGTGTTTAGATGGCAATTCATACATATATGCTTTTATTTACAAGTAATGGTTGTATATTAAAACAGGTCTAGGACAAGTACAACTAAAATTGGGAGACTTCAAAAGCTCTCTATCAAATTTTGAGAAAGTTTTGGAAGTTTATCCTGAGAATTGTGAAGACCTTGAAGGCAAGTGACAGAATTTGAAGCGAGTTTGCTTTAAGTTTTAATAGTTTTCCACCTTTTCCAACTCTTACTGACTGAATTTGGACTTGTTTGAAGCAGGCTGTTGCTCACATTTATCTTCAGCTTAACCAGACTACGAAGGCTCATGAAGCTCTGAAAAAAGCAATCAAAATTGATCCTCGAGATCCAGAGGTTACACTATATTTTTGATTTTGATGTAACTTTAGGTATAAAGTAGCACAGGGATCCTGAGTTTATGTTCCTTGCACTTTTTTCCATCTGTTTAACCTTGGTGCAGGCCTTTCTGGATCTTGGAGAATGTTAATTTCAACTGACTCTGGAGCTGCTTTGGATGCATTTAAATCTGTAAGAAATAATATTTTCTATTGCCTGTGGATTGCTGCAATGTTGTCACTGTGCTGCATTCTTTTTCAGTTTGACTGTTTATAGTCAATGATATTAGAGTTAGACCACTATGAATTGAACTTGCTGCAGCTTCTAAGTTTCTGTGAGTAAATGGTTTTTTTTAGAGCTTTTTATTTTTCAAGCTAATTATTAGTCCGGTATTTGTTCTATGTAATAACTATTTTTTAAGTATTATGATTAAATTATTATTTTGATAGAACCGTAGGGCTTATCTGTGGAAGAATAGGAATTAGTTATCAATTGGGATAGGCTCTGATAGCTGTATATTACTTCTTGTTGTGTTTTGATTATTAATTAGATAGATAACATTTTTAAAGTTTTTTCTCAAGCTTCACAGATTTCTTGTGTCTATAAGCTTGTATAAAGTTGTATAGGTGTTGGTATGAGGCTAAATCTGACAAATCTTTGTTCCTGCGTTTTTAATGAACTTGTACTTGCTGGTAGATACCGTAGATGACCATTTCAGAATGGAGGTGATTTGTACACAACTTTTTTTAATTCACACACTACTATATATGTTTAAATAATTCTACCCTCTATCCATTATACTTATTTTATTCGTTTAATGGTATGAGGGTAGTATTAGCCTAATTTAACATATTTTTTTATGAAGTAAAATTGTTGTGTAAAATCACCGCCCTTTTGGAGTAATCAAGACTCTTGTTAGATAATGTTAATATTGTTTATTGTAGGTATCCATGTTTTACATTGCTGATCCTTGAGTTTCTTGTATCTTTTGATAGGCACGTAATCTTTTAAGAAAGGCAAATGAAGAAGTATCAATCGAGCTTCTCAACAATATGGTGTTCTTCATTTCGAAAGAGGAGAATTCGAGGTTTGCCTTGTTCTTTCACCTCCATATGTTCTGGACTATTTCAACTTTATTTAAATAGAGTGTATTTCAAATATCTTGATGCCTTGTGCGTGTGTTTATTTATTTTATTATTATTATTTTAAATTCAGCTTGCGCTACAAACTTTTAAAAGAGGCCCTTGGGGATGGAATATGGCTCAAACTAATAGATACCGAACCACACTCGGACTCTATTGGGGCTTCATACCTGATCCTATTAGAAAAGCATTGTACCAACCAATTGATTCCAGTTTAGCTGCCCGGAAGTACACAGGACATGCAATTGTTTAAATCTTGAGAAAGATGGTATTTCTGTGGATTTACCATGGGATAAGATTACAACATTGTCCAACCTGCTAGACTGTTTGAGCAGTTGCACAAGACTGAAATGCTAGCTTACTGTACCTTTGATCTTGTTTAAGGTAATGCTATGAGCATGGAGTATGATTACATTACATGTTCTGATGAAGAATAATATTAATAGACAGTATATGCTAGCTTTGCTATTATTATTTGGCCTTTGGGGTAATGCCGTAGATTACGTACTTAGGTTGGTAGTCTATTGTGGTAAACATGCTCACTATCTTCTGACATGGTAATTATGCTTTTCTGAAACAAGCTAATATAGTTATTGTCTGATGACCGTTTTTTGCTTATCTGCATTTTTCTGACGATGGGGCTTATCAATAACTTATTAAAC
The DNA here is from genome assembly GCA_024085815.1 of Flaveria linearis. Lineage (NCBI taxonomy): Eukaryota > Viridiplantae > Streptophyta > Magnoliopsida > Asterales > Asteraceae > Flaveria > Flaveria linearis. The sequence goes on along the minus strand of JABSNV010001086.1, from coordinate 814 downwards.
TAGTCTATCTTAGAAAAGTGCAATTACCAAACCCACTCATTTCAATGATGTATAATGCTAAACTAGTCCATTTTCTGAATAAGTGTTGCCGTGTCATCTATTTTATGGCTATACAAGTTACCTGTCTACTAAATTACCAAACCATCCATTTAAAAAAAGTATTATCTCCAGCTTGGAGCATTATTGTACGTAAGCAGTTGAATATTAGGAGCATTTAAGGTCATGTTAGGTTGTGAATTGTGATATATAGGGTGGGTTTAAATGAAAACCAAGAGAAATTGTGAAAAACAAATAAACCAAAATCTCCACCTTTGATGTATTAAGATCAATGCTCATATATTTTACATTTTGTACACATGGTCCCACAAGAGTACAAGCTTCTATTTGATTAATATCTCTTTTATCTTTTAATCTTCTGCATGCCATTCTTTTTCGATTTTATACTTTAATCTTCTGCATGCCTCCTTTTTTATTTTATCCTTTAATCTTCTACATGCCATTCTTTTTCTTTGAGCCGCAGTTTCCTGAGTATGTAGATGCTTACCTAAGGCTTGCTGCTATTGTAAAATCACGGAATAATGTTACATTGAGCATTGACTGGTTCGTAACATTTTCTTCACATCCTTGTTTATACTTTATTTTTCTCTCATTTTGGGTCTAGATGTTAACCATGTGTTTGTTTTTTCTTCTTTTAACTGTAGATCCATGATGCGTTGCAAGTGGATGACAAAAACCTGATGCATTATGCATGCTGGGTGACTTAGAGCTTAAAAATGATGATTGGCTCAAGGCAAAAGATACCTTCGTGCAGCAA
>JABSNV010000412.1:0-78020 GCA_024085815.1 Flaveria linearis | reverse complement strand
AACGGGTCACTACCCAAATACTATCTTCCAAGATCAACTTACGGGGATCATGAAGACCTAGCTCACCCCCCCCGATGCTCACTACATCATAACCAAACTCATCACCAAAGAAAAACCACCCTATTCAGACGCAATCAAGCTATCACAATCCCCACACTTGGGTTTTGCAAACGGTGGTGGTTTTCTTTCAAACTCTAACATCCCCACACTTGGGATTTGCTATCCTTAATCATCACAAATTTTCAAACTCAGAAGCAAACAACTCATCATCTTTTTCACAAATTCTCAAAAACTCATCAACTATCTTATCCAATTCCTCCTCTTCCTCGACAGAATATGCTCTCTCAACACAAACAACTTTAGCACTATTCTCTATACTCTTAACATTCTCCATTTTCCTATCAGCCACCTCACAAGAATTGATCAAGGAACCCGACTCTTTCGGAATACTAGGACCCCTAATTGATTTGGCTACCTCAAACACAACACTCTCTTCTCCTACGTGAAGTGTGATCTGACCCCTAAACACATCAATATTTGCCTTAGCAGTACACAAAAGGGTCGACCTAAGATAATAGGAACACGTTCATCAGCCTCCATGTCTAAAACCACAAAATCAACGGGGAATATAACTTACCAACTTTCACCAACAAAGTCTCTACAATTCCCCGTGGGTGCTTAACAGATTTATCAGCAAGGGAAAGTGTCATGCGCGTTGGACTCAATTCACCTAAACCTAATTTCTCATACAAGAATAAGGCATAAGGTTAATACTAGCTAAAATCCGCCAACGCGTGGCATTGAACCTCACTACCAAACAGACACGGGATTGTGAAAATCCCGGGATCTGCCAATTTCTCCGGTAGTTGGTTCATAACCACCGCAGAACACTCATCCGACAAAGAGACACTTGAAATCTCACCCAGTTTGCTTTTATTCTTCAGGAGATCCTTCAGAAATTTCGCATACTTAGGCATCCACTTAATCACTTCTATGAACGGGAGATTGACCTTTAATTGCTTAAAGAGATCTAAAAAGTGCCCGTATCCCTTTCATACTTTTGATGCTTAAGCCTATCAGGAAACGGGAGACGGGAATGGTCAATCTCAGGAGAATGCTCAGCACACTAGTCTTCTTAACAACCTTATCCCCCAGAGGAATTTTCAACTACCTCTCTCTCATCTTTCTCAAACACACTTCCTCAACTATAGGAGTTCTAACCTCATCTAACATCCTACCCGACCTAGTAGTAATGGCTTTATATGTGCATTCGGGTTTTGTTGAGTATTACCGGGTAACTGACCTGGGGGCCTCTCATCTAACCTTCTAGCTATGTCCCCTACGGTCCTCTGGAGATCTAGGAAAGCTGACTGTTGGTTTTTCAGAAGATTATTATGCTCAGCTAGAATCTGTTGTGTTTTTGCATCTTTGACCACTAATTGAGTTAACAGATTCTCTATCCTACTCAACTCTCCATTACCCTGACTAACACCTTGATTCTGACCACTACCCTGCCCCTGGTTTTGACTAGAACCCTGTTGGAAACCTGGGGGAGCACCTGAAGAACGCCAGCTAGAATTGTTTTGATTTCTCCAACCGAGTTATAAGAATTATTAACATAGCTAGCTTATTCTTGACCTATCAGAGGACACTCATTAGTGGCATGGTCACCTCTACATAGCTCACACCTATCAACCTTTTTCTTCACTCTCTCACCTCACGAACTAGACTATCAAGAGCAGCAGCCACACTAGTATCCATGGTGACATGGTGAACTCCTCTGGATGAGGTACTAGTAGAGACTGGATTTCCTGTTTCCAGACCGCTGCTCATGTTCTGCTTGGGCAAAACTCTTAAACATTTCATTACATTCATTCACGTTTTTCTTACCCATTAAGTGCCCGCCCGCAGAAGTATCGAATCTAGCCCTAGTTTCATAATTCAACCCATTATAAAATTTCTCAACTAAAGCCCATTCGGACAAGCCATGATGGGAGCAACGACTAAGGAGGTTTTGAAACCTCTCCAAGCACGATAGTAAGGCTCGTCCGGCTCCATCCTGAATGAGTGGATCTCATCTCTAAGCCTAGATGCCTTGGCCGGCGGAAAATACTTATAAGAAAACGCTCACGAAGAGCCGGCCAAGTGGTGAATGTACCAGCTGCATGAGATTCGAGCCAAGTGGCGGCTCTATCACAGTGAAAATGGAACAGCTGTAAGAAATGGAATCATCATACGCACCCTGCAACTTGAAAGTTCTACCAATTCGCTCTAAGCGACCTATGTGTGCAGGTGCGTCCTCATCCTCGCGTCCATGGAATTGACAGTTATTAGAGATAGCTGTCATGACGTAGGATGGGATCTGCCAGGAGTTATCATTAGCAATAGCAGGAAGTGTGATTGGATTGCTAACTCCTGTGAAGCCATTGGTGCTTGCTGATGAACAGTCTGATTCTCAGCCATATGTGTGTGTGGTGCTAGGTGGGCTAGAATCTGCAGAAGAAGTAGAAGAAAGTGCTATAGGAAAAGGTGTAGAATCAAAAACAAAAGGAAGAAGTACCAACCTCAAATTCAGGCAACGCAAGCTGCAAATCTTGATCCGAGGTGGTCCTTGATCTCAAGCGGGCATAAACCTGCAAAACACAAATTAAACTGTAAGACTGACTCAAACAAATAAAAAAAAACAAATAGAATTAAAACAAACTAATTAAAAACACTTAGCACAAAAGCAATTAAATCAAGTAAGTCTATTAACGTAATCGCCAAGAAGTCCCCGACAACGGCGCCAAAACTTTGATGTGTGCTAGACTATACTAATTAAACTAACAAAATAACTCTAACTAGACACTAAAAGCTTTAATTTATAAACTAAGACTCGATCCTAAGCAACACAACCGGCAGTGTACCGGTCGACTGCGGAATAGCTATTAAGTCCGAGTTATCGAACCCAAAGACTTTTGTATGGAAAACGAAAACTAAACTTACCTAAGACTGACTAAAATACTAGCGAAGTAAAATAGGGGGTTGTTTTAAATTGCTTTAGAAAGAACTGAAAACAGGACAGACACAGGGAAAAGACTAGAATTGAGTTCAGATGATTAAAAACACTACCTAGGCAGAATCCTATACACGTTTTGGCTATTCTTCTAACGGTTTTGGAAAGACTTGTGTAACCGGGATCTAGAGATGCTAACTTAAAGGAACCTAGAGAAACCTCGACACTTTCAGCAACTAGATAGACCTAATAAGCCGATAAAACCGGTTTGTGGATTACCCTCACAGGTTCTCCAAGAGAGCTAATAACCCCCGATAGACACTCTACCTCACGGCGCGAGTGTCACAATACCTAAAGGTAAGGGGATAGATCTGGAATGCCTAATCAGACTCAGGAAACTATGATATGAGCGGGAAACTAGACTGAACTCCTCACAGAGACTCTAACCTAGCAATCAATCACACAAGATAACCTGATAACCTATTAACCTCACAGTATTAAGATTAGTTGCATATTTGATTAGTCCAATTCAAGGTTAATTACTTCAATGATTCAATACGTCTACCAAATCATCTAAAAACCGCAAACACAAGGCAAACGATCTAGCATGCATCCATTATATGACAGACAATCACCAAGACACATGTGAAGCAATAAATCAATCACAAGAACAGATCTAAATACACATCCACAACTGATCATGCAAACCAAATCATTATCATTAACTTTTAAACACAAGTACCATCCAAAACCGAAAGAATACTAAACTAAACAATGTATATTCATCAAACCTAGGTAGCTACGGAAGTTTAGCCAAGAAACATGTTCATAACAGTAGCAAAACTAATAGGAGAAGTCATTGATTACAAAGGAATGAAAACTAAGAAGAGAAACGTAAAAACCGGGACGATTAAGCCTTCGATTCTTCAATTCCTAACTCCAAACCTTCAATCCTTTGCTTCTAAGCTCCTGGAAATCGCCTCCCTTCGTCCTCAGCCGTCCCAATGCCGTTGGTGATGAATGAATATCGGCCATTAGGGTTAATATTGTTGAAAAACTAATTTTCCACGATTTTACACCCGTAGCGTAGCGCGACGGGCCTTCACATATTGTCGCGTAGCGCGACAGTCCCACAACCCGACAAATTAGTCGGGTGGCAAATCCGGTAAATACCCGATTTCATTAAGGGCAAAATGGTGATTTCTCACCCCTCACGTAGCGCGAGGGTGTGTCTATATCTGTCGCGTAGCGCGACAAATGTAATTCCGCAGAATGTTCTTTACGTTCACCGCCCGATCCTCTCGTTTCGAACTTGGAAGCTCATTCTTCTCTTTTCTACTGTTTTTAGCTTCCTTCTCATCCAATTTACTACAGAAGATACATCAATCAGTAGTATCCGAAACGAGATAAAACAGGTGTAAAATGTAGCGAAAATTATATAAAATCAACTATAACAACTCAAGTAGTTTTCACTACATCAAACATCCCCACACTTATCTTTTTTCGTCCCTGAAAAAGAATTATGCTATGGAATCATAATCAGGTTTAAATCCGGTTCTCAAAAATTCAAGTTAACGGCTTATTTTAAGATCTAATAACATGTTGACCGCGATCACAGGTACATTTGTCCACTTAAACCAACCGCCGATCATTCAGGTCCCCAATCGTATTGCAATTAAGTTCAAGTATTCGATTAATTCATTATGGGTCTCACACTTCGGTACCTATTCCCGCTTCAAGCTTTCTAGGCACAGAATAAATCAAATTTTAAGATTTTTCTACCATCGTAACCCACTACCCAACTGTAATCCCTCTAACTCTAGATGGAATTTGTTTGTGCCCTTTTGGCATCTTTTCTGAGCTTTTCTCAATATATATATATATATATATATATATATATATATATATTTTCTGAGCATTGCCTTATTATACCTAATTCTCAGAGGTGTTGCAAGCAAGAGTCACCATCCCCCGCAACCAACGCATGAGCCTTAGTTTATTTATACCCAATTCCTAGAGGTGTTGCAAGCAAGAGTCACTATCCCCCGCAACCAACGCATAGGCCTCAGGTTTTTAAAATTTTAAGTTCATTACTCTCTTTTTTTTTTAGCTCAATATATGGGTGGATTTCCTAAAGGCGCCGCCTGTTAAAGTGTGCCTGCTAGAAAACTACTACAGCTGGGTCTTAACCTATAGTGGTACCCCTTATACTGTCTACGGTTTTGGCTTCCAATAGTGAGAACCCACAAGACTTAATAATGTTTAATTAAGTGTACTAGAATACTCCTAGGATAACCTTACAAGATCAGCTGGGCCTACCCGCACATCCCAAATCAGACACGTTTTCAATCAGTTATTCATCTTATATGTGTACTATTTGAAAAACCGAACACCTGATTTTATCTATCATTTTCCATATTTTATTAGATGCAAACTTCAAAAACAGGGACATTTTTCAAAATGTTCAATTTTTTTTTAAAGAACACACTAAAATAAAAACTAACACCGCAAAATAAAGACTGACTGACTCAATTAAATTAAACCTTGACTCAATTAAATTAAACCTAAGACACATGTCTTCTTATCCCCACACTTAAATTTAACATTGTCCTCAATGTGGAAATTAAAAGAAAGACATAAATAAGAAGAGTTTTGGAAAAGACTTAGCTGGTAATAAGCAGATTTCATCTGTGCACAGTCTGAATCCAAAACCTCTGATCGTATAGCATTTCATTCGCGATCAGGAATCACTGGCTGCCTCCTTAAAAAGTGTTGGATATATTCACCCGAATGGAGATTGAGTACGGGTGAATTATTCCAAACCTGCAAAACAAACACTCTACCAGGCAAACACAGCATCAAACAGACTCAATAAAAATAAACAATCTGACTCAACAAACAGGGAACACAAGTTTAGGTAAAATAATTTTTTTTTCGTCAGGTGTTTCGTCGCGTAGCGCGACAAAAATTGGGGAACCGTCGCGTAGCGCGACGTTTTGTTTTGACTGACCAGTTGACCGGGTTTGTCGCGTAGCGCGACATATATGTGTGCTATGTCGCGTTGCGCGACGTGTGCTTTTTAACAGAAAGTTTTCTTCTTTTCATGCCTTAGAAAAATTTTGACCCAATAATCTTTTACCTATTTTAACATGACTCAAGTGGGAAAAACTTAGCTGGTAGCGTCCCGGTCATGTGTCAAATTGCAACCGAATAATCGTTTCCCTGCAAACACTTAACAAGACACGAAACAAAGCACACGAACACAAAAAAAAACCGACAAAACTACCTAAAACTCAAGCAAACCAACTCTACAAACTCTACAAATGGGTCACTACCCAAATACTATCTTCCAAGATCAACTTACGGGGGATCATGAAGACCTAGCTCACCCCGATGCTCACTACATCATAACCAAACTCATCACCAAAGAAAAACCCACCATATTCAGACGCAATCAAGCTATCACAATCCCCACACTTAGGTTTTGCAAATGGTGGCGGTTTTCTTTCAAACTCTAACATCCCCACACTTGGGATTTGCTATCCTTAATCATCACAAAATTTTCAAACTCAGAAGCAAACAACTCATCATCTTTTTCACAAATTCTCAAAACTCATCAACTATCTTATCCAATTCCTTCTCTTCCTCGACAGAATATGCTCTCTCAACACAAACAACTTTAGCACTATTCTCTATACTCTTAACATTCTCCATTTTCCTATCAGCCACCTCACAAGAATTGATCAAGGAAACCGACTCTTTCGGAATACTAGGACCCCTAATTGATTTGGCTACCTCAAACACAACACTCTCTTCTCCTACGTGAAGTGTGATCTGACCCCTAAACACATCAATATTTGCCTTAGCAGTACACAAAAAGGGTCGACCTAAGATAATAGGAACACGTTCATCAGCCTCCATGTCTAAAACCACAAAATCAACGGGGAATACAAACTTACCAACTTTCACCAACAAATTCTCTACAATTCCCCGTGGGTGCTTAACAGATTTATCAGCAAGGGAAAGTGTCATGCGCGTTGGACTCAATTCACCTAAACCTAATTTCTCATACAAGGAATAAGGCATAAGGTTAATACTAGCTCCTAAATCCGCCAACGCGTGGCATTGAACCTCACTACCAAACAGACACGGGATTGTGAAAATCCCGGATCTGCCAATTTCTCCGGTAGTTGGTTCATAACCACCGCAGAACACTCATCCGACAAAGAGACACTTGAAATCTCACCCAGTTTGCTTTTATTCTTCAGGAGATCCTTCAGAAATTTCGCATACTTAGGCATCCACTTAATCACTTCTATGAACGGGAGATTGACCTTTAATTGCTTAAAGAGATCTAAAAAGTGCCCGTAATCCCTTTCATACTTTTGATGCTTAAGCCTATCAGGAAACGGGAGACGGGAATGGTCAATCTCAGGAGAATGCTCAGACACACTAGTCTTCTTAACAACCTTATCCCCAGAGGATTTTCAACTACCTCTCTCTCATCTTTCTCAAACACAACTTCCTCAACTATAGGAGTTCTAACCTCATCTAACCTCCTACCCGACCTAGTAGTAATGGCTTTAACATGTGCATTCGGGTTTTGTTGAGTATTACCGGGTAACTGACCTGGGGGCCTCTCATCTAACCTTCTAGCTATGTCCCCTACGGTCCTCTGGAGATCTAGGAAAGCTGACTGTTGGTTTTTCAGAAGATTATCATGCTCAGCTAGAATCTGTTGTGTTTTTGCATCTTTGACCACTAATTGAGTTAACAGATTCTCTATCCTACTCAACTCTCCATTACCCTGACTAACACCTTGATTCTGACCACTACCCTGCCCCTGGTTTTGACTAGAACCCTGTTGGAAACCTGGGGGAGCACCTGAAGAACGCCAGCTAGAATTGTTTTGATTTCTCCAACCGGAGTTATAAGAATTATTAACATAGCTAGCTTGTTCTTGACCTATCAGAGGACACTCATTAGTGGCATGGTCACCTCTACATAGCTCACACCTATCAACCTTTTTCTTCAACTCTCTCACCTCACGAACTAGACTATCAAGAGCAGCAGCCACACTAGTATCCATGGTGACATGGTGAACTCCTCTGGATGAGGTACTAGTAGCAGGACTGGATTTCCTGTTTCCAGACCGCTGCTCATGTTCTGCTTGGGCAAAACTCTCAAACATTTCATTACATTCATTCACGTTTTTCTTACCCATTAAGTGCCCGCCCGCAGAAGTATCGAATCTAGCCCTAGTTTCATAATTCAACCCATTATAAAATTTCTCAACTAAAGCCCATTCGGACAAGCCATGCTGGGAGCAACGACTAAGGAGGTTTTGAAACCTCTCCCAAGCACGATAGTAAGGCTCGTCCGCTCCATCCTGAATGAGTGGATCTCATCTCTAAGCCTAGATGCCTTGGCCGGCGGAAAATACTTATGAAGAAAACGCTCACGAAGAGCCGGCCAAGTGGTGAATGTACCAGCTGCATGAGATTCGAGCCAGTGGCGGCTCTATCAGCAAGTGAAAATGGAAACAGCTGTAAGAAAATGGAATCATCAGACGCACCCTGCAACTTGAAAGTTCTACCAATTCGCTCTAAGCGACCTATGTGTGCAGGTGCGTCCTCATCCTCGCGTCCATGGAATTGACAGTTATTAGAGATAGCTGTCATGACGTAGGATGGGATCTGCCAGGAGTTATCATTAGCAATAGCAGGAAGTGTGATTGGATTGCTAACTCCTGTGAAGCCATTGGTGGCTTGCTGATGAACAGTCTGATTCTCAGCCATATGTGTGTGTGGTGAACTAGGTGGGCTAGAATCTGCAGAAGAAGTAGAAGAAAGTGCTATAGGAAAAGGTGTAGAATCAAAAACAGAAAGAGAAGAAGTACCAACCTCAAATTCAGGCAACGCAAGCTGCAAATCTTGATCCGGAGGTGGTCCTTGTGATCTCAAGCGGGGCATAAACCTGCAAAACACAAAATTAAAACTGTAAGACTGACTCAAACAAATAAAATAAAACAAATAGAATTAAAAACAAACTAATTAAAACACTTAGCACAAATAGCAATTAAATCAAGTAAGTCTAATTAACGCAATCGCCAAGAAGTCCCCGACAACGGCGCCAAAAACTTTGATGTGTGCTAGACTATACTAAATTAAACTAACAAATAAAACTCTAACTAGACACTAAAAAGCTTTAAATTTATAAAACTAAGACTCGATCCTAAGCAACACAACCGGCAGTGTACCGGTCGACTGCGAATAGCTATTAAGTCCGAGTTATCGAACCCAAAGACTTTTGTATGGAAAACGAAACTAAACTTACCTAAGACTTGACTAAAATACTAAGCGAAAGTAAAATAGGGGGTTTGTTTTTAAATTGCTTTAGAAAGAACTGAAAACAGGACAGACACAGGGAAAAGACTAGAATTGAGTTCAGATGATTAAAAACACTACCTAGGCAGAATCCTATACACGTTTTGGCTATTCTTCTAACGGTTTTGGAAAGACTTGTGTAACCGGGATCTAGAGATGCTAACTTAAAGGAACCTAGAGAAACCTCAACACTTTCAAGGAAAGCAACTAGATAGACCTAATAAGCCGATAAAACACCGGTTTGTGGATTACCCTCACAGGTTCTCCAAGAGAGCTAATAACCCACCCGATAGACACTCTACCTCACGGCGCGAGTGTCACAATACCTAAAGGTAAGGGGATAGATCTGGAATGCCTAATCAGACTCAGGAAACTATGATATGAGCGGGAAACTAGACTGAACTCCTCACAGAGACTCTAACCTAGCAATCAATCACACAAGATAACCTGATAACCTATTAACCTCACAGTATTAAGATTAGTTGCATATTTGATTAGTCCAATTCAAGGTTAATTACTTCAATGATTCAATACGTCTACCAAATCATCTAAAAACCGCAAACACAAGGCAAACGATCTAGCATGCATCCATTATATGACAGACAATCACCAAGACACATGTGAAGCAATAAATCAATCACAAGAACAGATCTAAATACACATCCACAACTGATCATGCAAACCAAATCATTATCATTAACTTTTAAACACAAGTACCATCCAAAAACCGAAAGAATACTAAACTAAACAATGTATATTCATCAACCTAGGTAGCTACGGAAGTTTAGCCAAGAAACATGTTCATAACAGTAGCAAAACTAATAGGAGAAGTCATTGATTACAAAGGAATGAAAACTAAGAAGAGAAACGTAAAAACCGGACGATTAAGCCTTCGATTCTTCAATTCCTAACTCCAAACCTTCAATCCTTTGCTTCTAAGCTCCTGGAAATCGCCTCCCTTCGTCCTCAGCCGTCCCAATGCCGTTTGGTGATGAATGAATATCGGCCATTAGGGTTAATATTGTTGAAAAACTAATTTTCCACGATTTACACCCGTAGCGTAGCGCGACGGCCTTCACATATTGTCGCGTAGCGCGACAGTCACCACAACCCGACAATTAGTCGGGTGGCAAATCCGGTAAATACCCGATTTCATTAAGGGCAAAATGGTGATTTCTCACCCCTCACGTAGCGCGAGGGTGTGTCTATATCTGTCGCGTAGCGCGACAAATGTAATTCCGCAGAATGTTCTTTACGTTCACCGCCCGATCCTCTCGTTTCGAACTTGGAAGCTCATTCTTCTCTTTTCTACTGTTTTTAGCTTCCTTCTCATCCAATTTACTACAGAAGATACAATCAATCAGTAGTATCCGAAACGAGATAAAACAGGTGTAAAATGTAGCGAAAATTATATAAATCAACTATAACAACTCAAGTAGTTTTCACTACATCAGTACACAACTAGATCTAAGCACGGCTTACCATCCTCAAACTGATGGTCAAACCGAGCGAACGATCCAAACCCTGGAGGATTTGCTACGCTTGTGTGTCCTTGACTTTGGTGGTGATTGGGATACGCATCTACCGCTTGGGGAGTTTTCGTATAATAATAGTTATCACTCGAGTATCAAGATGGCACCATTCGAAGCACTTTATGGTCGTAAATGTCGATCACCGATCTGCTGGACCGACATTGGTGAAAACTTTATCACTGGTCCTGAACTCATACAAGAGACCCGATAAAGTCTTTATCATCCGAAAGAACCTTGAAGTGGCAAGAAGTCGACAAAAGAGCTATGCTGATAAGCGACGTAAGCCATTGGAATTCCAAGTTGGGGAGATGGTTCTTCTAAAGGTTTCACCGTGGAAGGGAGTTGTTCGCTTTGGAAAGAAGGGTAAACTGACTCCAAAATTTGTAGGACCTTTCAAGATTCTGAAAAGGATTGGGAAAGTGGCTTACAAACTAGAATTACCTTCCGACCTTAGTGGAGTTCATCCTGTGTTTCATGTCTCGAATTTAAGGAAGTATCTGGCTGACGAAAGTCTGCATGTCCCGTTGGATGACATCCAGATCGATGAGTCATTACATTTTGTCGAGAAATCCGTTGAAATCATGGATCGCATTATGAAGAAGACTAGAACCACCACTACCCCAATCGTCAAGGTTCGTTGGAAAAATAAGCGTGGCGCTGAATTTACTTGGGAACGTGAGGAGCACATGAAGAAGAAATACCCGTATTTATTAGCATAGTTTCATTTCGGGACGAAATTCTTTTAAGTTGGGGAGACTGTAACCATCCGTATTTTTCATATTAACTCCTGATAACGTTTGTTGATAATACAATCACGGGGATTTCAATTATAAAGTTTTTGATAATTAATAATAATAATGATCATAATCATAACAACAATAACAACAACAACAACAACAACAACAACAACAACAACAATAATAATAATAATAATAATAATAATAATAATAATAATAATAATAATAATAAGATAATCTTGTAAATAGATAAACAATATAAGTCTTATTATTTTAAAACTGGTAATTAATAAGTATTTTACATAAAATGATAACTTTTAAACTTCAGGGACCAATCTATAATTTAACTTAAGTTTAAACCTAAGTTTGGGAAGAATTAAAACAAATCTAAAACCTCAGGGACTGAAACTGTAAATTTTCAAATCCTACTTTCTTCTCCACCCATTTCAGCCCCGATTTCCTTCCCCAAAATTCGGCCACTTTTCACTCCACAATCGCGCACTAAACCGCATTAATAATCAAATTAACGTCACACGAACAATCATATACCTATATCTAATCTTCTGCAATCCTTAATTTCATTCGAAAACGTACAAACACCACCATCGAACACCCTCACTGTCGCGACCTGCAACCCAATCGAACACCATCATCTGGACCTTCAATCCAGAAATTGATAGAGGGCTTCTGATCTTTGAGTCTATTCGAAGCTTTCTGTGCGATTAATTGAAGTATTGTTATCGTTTGCATCTCGAACCATACTCAACCTTGGTCGCGACTGTTCTTCATCGTATCTATCTTCAATTCAAACATTCTACGGGTAATTGAACATACCCATCTGCTCGACTTTAGATGGGGATCAAAAGCCCCATGAATGATTCCATTAACATCTGCGTTTGGTTGATCAATTGAAGGGATTTTGATTCTAGGGTTTATGTGAATTTGGGAAAAGTTTTAGATAAGTGTTAACAGGAAATGGAACTGAGTTGTAACGCGGCTGGAAGCCATGGTTCACCGGTTCACACTCCACCATTACATTCAAGAGGTCCTGGGTTCGAACCCGGCACCGTCTTATTATTTTTAAAATGGCATTTTAGCCTTAATTTTAATTCAAAAATTTTTTATTAAATATAAAAATGATTTTTACAATCTCTAATTTTTTTAAATCAACAAAATATTTTCTGTGAATTATATTGTTATTATAAAAGTTATAATTAGGTAATATTATAAAAAAATATAGATTTATATATATAATAATTTAAGTTATTAAATTTATAAATTTAAATTATTATTGAACCTTACGTTTTCTTTGAATAAGTCTATATGATATATTATACAAGGTATTAACAATGGTTATAATTTCCTTTAAATTTTATAAAGATATTTCTTAATTTCATAAAATATAAATAAAAGGGTTCATTAAATTTGTTTACAAAAACCCCATAAAACCTAAAATCCTAGTTCGCATTTAATCATTAAAACCTTGTTATTAACCTAAAATCTTATAATATTTAGGTGGCTTGTGACGTTTCATCTTGGAACAACGTTTATTATTGATCTAAATAATCTTCAATCTTATACTTTTGCCAAGTGAGTTTTCCTTGCCCCTTTTTACTTTATTTCACACTATTTTGGGGTGAAACATGATACTTATACATCATACACTTATAAACGTTTGAGACTTATAAAGCACTTGCAATTCATCTTTATATTTTGTCATGGTTATTTGGGTGTTGTAAGTGATTATATGAGATACATAGTTTGTTACAATCATTAACTATTGCTAGCCTGGCGATGTCTTAGATCTTTGGGCCTGACAAGCCTATTTGGTGCTAAAGTCGATGTATTGCCGACTCCTAGGAGCCGTATGCTTGTGCACTAGGGAACCAAATACACTTAGCTAATCTTATATACTTGTAATCAAGTCGAGGTTTGATTGTAAAGATATGTGTTCTATAACCTTACTAGCTTATAACCTATGACATGAATTGCTACTTATAATCTTTTCATATTATGTATGAAAACCTTGGAACTCACCAACTATTTTTAGTTGACCTTTTATTTTTATCATGTTTCAGGTAACCCCCGAGTTTAGAGTGATCTTTTAAAGCTTGCAATAAAACTAGGACGTGAACCTAGTTAAATAAATAAAATGTTATATTATGTTTTGATTTATGTTTGAACTTATTGCGTATTGAGACTTATGTTTATAATTTCTTTTGAAACCATTGATTTTAATATTTACATTTAAACATAGCGTTATGTGGCTGTGAACAATCTTATCCCTCACACCTCGACGATTCCGCCGTCAAGGTTGGGGTGTGACAGATTGGTATCAGAGCCCATAACTATAGGGAATTAGGTTATTAAAAATTGTGACCTAGACTATAGCATATGCATGAACCTTATAGAATTATATTTCTATCTTTTAAAGTATATGGTTTGCATGCTACATAATGCTATGTCTCCTTATGTGCAATTTGATGACTTAGCATAGGATTGCCTAAACATTTCTACATGTCTCCCAAAACTTATATTTGACTCTTTGACTCTCCCCGAACATGAAACCTCTTAATCTTATCCTCGACGACACGTGGATTTGGATCTTTAGACGTTATGTCTAATCTATATAAATCTCATCAAGGTTTTGATTTCATGAAACTAAGAAATACTGTGTGACACATAAACACATGTATTCCGGATTTCCTGGCAAAAAGCCTTCGGGCTAAGGTAAGCGTTTCGTATAAATCCTACGGGACTAGTTACGCTTACCTGGGGATTTCTGGGATGAGTGATAAACTATGGTCACACTAGTTTCTAAGGTAAATGGGTCAATTTACCTTGACGTGTCAACGTTTTCAAATGGTGATACGTTACCGACTGGAAACATTCCGTATAATTCATGATTCTTACTTTAACTGTCTATCCTTATTGTCCTTTTACCCGTTCCTAATCTAATTCGTATTTTCTAGTATGTCTCGCCATCTCGGAAACCGAAGAAGATCCGACCGTAAGCTTGCCGCCATGATTACCCGGGAAATGGCTACGGTCATCCCG
Organism: Flaveria linearis; assembly: GCA_024085815.1. Classification (NCBI taxonomy): domain Eukaryota; kingdom Viridiplantae; phylum Streptophyta; class Magnoliopsida; order Asterales; family Asteraceae; genus Flaveria; species Flaveria linearis. The sequence continues at coordinate 63,313 of JABSNV010000412.1, read as the reverse complement.
AATATGATGGCTGAACTCAGCAGCACTATGATCGCCAACTTCACGAACAACAGCAACGGCCAAGGGAAATAGTGCAAACCAAGGCCGTAACAACCAAACTTGCACTTTCAAGCACTTTAGCTCTTGCAAGCCCACTAGTTTTAGTGGCAAGGAAGGAGCCACTGGTCTTCTTGAGTGGTTCGAAAGCATGGAGAACACTTTTGTCAATTGTGAGTGTCCCGAGGCACTTAAAGTCCGTTATGCCACTAGTATGCTTCAACAAAGGGCACTTACCTGTTGGAATAACGAGAAGAGAAACCGAGGAGCTGATGCTATTTTGGCACTCTCTTGAGATGAGTTCAAGAACATCGCCATCGTGAAGTTCTGCTCGAGTAGTGAATTGCAAAAGTTGGAAGAAGAATTCTGGAACTTGAAGCAAGATGGTGGTGATCATTTGGCCTACTCAACTAGGCATCATGATTTGAGTTTACTACTGCCCCATATGGTCGACACTGTCCCCCGTAGCATTGAGAAGTTCATAAAGGGTGTACCACCCCAAATCCAAGATGCTGTGGTGGGTAGCCGACCCACGACCTTGGAGGAAGCCATCACTATCACCGCTCAACTCATTGAGAACCATATACGAGCGGGCACCATGTCTGTGAAAGGAACAATCTTTTAAGACTCGTTTATTCACAATGTTACCAATTCACTTATATCACGTTGCTTACTTTTCTTAATGAGTTCACGATGCAAGGAAACCGAAAAACTGATAATCAAGCAAACAACTTTATTTATAAGCAAATCGTTTAAATCAATCATAACATATGTTTCATTCAATAGATCAATGTTTAATACAAAAACCTAATCAATCATACCAATCGTCCACTTTAGAAGAATCATACTCCCAAAAGCAATCAAGAGAAACTAGCCACGCATCATCTTTGTTAAATATTTAATCTTGATTTGATGATGATCAATGATGATATGGAAGATATTGAGGAGCTTGGAAGTACCCAAAATCTCTTTGAAATCACCTAAATTCGGCTGGTAAAGGTTTTTTTCGAAACCCTAATGATTAGGGTTATATAGGATTTAAAATTTGAAATAACCATCCAAATATCATGTTAGACCATAACTTACGGCCTATAGCCCGTAAGTTACGGCCTGCCTTTAACCAGACGGTCAAACCATCCGTGTTACGGGGTTCACAGATGGCCTCAGCACAGGGCCGTAAGTTACGGCCTCAGGCTGTATCTTACGGCCTCCCTGCACTTTTTTCATAACTTTTTCACATGTAAATTTTCACGAGCTTTCCGTTGACAGGTCGTGGGCCCCGTAACTCTTTTCCTAGCCCAAGTTATGCCCATTTTAAGTTACCATGGTCTTGAACCTTTGGTTTTTACATTTCTTCACTTCTCGGGCTTCGATTTCCATCCCGCTTCTTCCATACTCTTCATGTTTCACCAAACTTAGTTCCAGTTTCCCATTTTGCATCTTTTGGTAATTGAGCATTTGGTCCTCGTGGTTTGATCCTGGGCTTATTTACCTTAAAACAAGCTTCCTTAAGCTCCACTTTTCTACACATCAAAACAAACTCAAAGTAACTTCGTTCCATGCTAATGACGATGTAAATTCACATAATTAGATCAATTAAACCTTGAATTATTATCACTCGATCACATTTCCAACGCAACCACCAGCCCCTCTACCACTCACTAAAGATTGGAAGGTTAATTTAGACCCAAACGCTGTTCTGGATCACCGTTGGGTATGGGACACAGGTCACAAAGTTTTGGAGTTGCTGATTCCTTGGTGTGGGCGACCTGTAGAAGAAGCAACATGGGAAGGTACGATTTATTGGTAGACCAATTTACTGCTTTCCGCCTTAAGGACAGGCGTCATTCGGAGGGGGTAGTAATGATAAGCAATCAAGTGGTGCCATTAAAGTTTATTCGCAACGAGGCAAAAATAAAGAGAGGTCACCAGCTGAGCTGGAACTAGTGGAAGTAGTTTTCGAGCAGTTGGGAGACCATTTCCGCATACGGGATCATGGAGGAGTGGAACGTGTGTCTGGAGAAGTGAAAGATGCTATTGTTTAGGAGTTTATTTCTATTGTTTTAAATAGCCAGGCTTATGTTTCAGATTGATGGTGGACGTTTTTATTTCAGTTTGTAAACACTGTTTGTATAGAGATTCACTCATCTCGAATCGGGTTATGTTTTTAATTCTAAGTATAATTTTGTCTGCTTTAATCTGGATTCTATCAGAACCACCATCAAATACAACTACCCTAAGCAACTAATCCGTTGTGAGGTCCAATCAAAACCCCAAACATTGAAAGTGATGGGTTATGGCTGAAGAACAAAGAAAATAACGTATGCCTAGAAGGACCATATTAAATAACCATAATCACTGTAAATAACATATTTCTAGAAATATACGCAAAGAAGAACAAAGAAAGAGCAGAAGCACCACAGAAATGATGTATGTCAAACACGACACAACACGATTAACACATACACCATATACGAATACGACCGGTTTAACTAATCATGGCAGTTACCCAAACACGAACACAGACTTGTTAATAAACATGGTACATGAACACGACCCATTTAACACGATTAGATATCACCTGTTAAGTATAAGGTTAGATAAATTGTGATAATATAGATTTTATTATCACAATTTACTACCATAGATTTTATTTTTCAATAATCTTTATTTTATTTTATTATTCGATAACCGTATCAAACGACACGTCATGTTGCATCGCTAAAATTGTGATAATATTCTCGCCATAACATGTCGTGTCATGTAACACGTTATAACACGATTACTTTATCGTGTCGTGTTGACGCTTCACACTTGCATTTACCACATCGTATCATGTTTAACCCGTTTATCGGTCATATTTGGAAAGAGTAATCAGTGCTCTGGAATAAGCAAATCTCTTTTACAAAGATCCAAACCCCACTCTCTCTCTCCTCACAGAGCTCAGAAATCATCGAATAGGTTGCATCGATAACCACTACTCTCTTCACCGTTTCATTTCTCTTCACAACCACCACCACCATCACCACCACCACCACCACCACCACCACAACAACAACAGCAACCACCACAACCACCGCCTATGGCCGCCGCATCATCCCCACGCGAAGACAATGTATACATGGCGAAACTCGCCGAACAAGCCGAACGCTACGAAGAAATGGTCGAATTCATGGAGAAAGTCGTCGCCGCCTCAGACGGCGGCGAAGAACTCACCATCGAGGAGCGCAACCTGCTCTCCGTCGCCTATAAGAACGTGATCGGAGCTCGTAGGGCATCGTGGCGCATCATATCGTCGATCGAGCAGAAGGAGGAGAGCAGAGGCAACGAGTCGCATGTTTCGACGATCCGTGATTACAGATCTAAGATCGAGTCGGAGTTGTCGTCGATCTGCGATGGTATACTCAAGCTTTTGGACTCGAAGCTGATTGGATCTGCGTCTAGCGGTGACTCGAAGGTGTTTTATTTGAAGATGAAGGGAGATTATTACAGGTATTTGGCTGAGTTTAAGACTGGATCTGAGAGGAAGGAAGCTGCTGAGAACACTCTATCCGCTTACAAGGCGGCTCAGGTTAGGGTTTCTGAGTTTTTGGTGTTAGTTTTGGTTGATTTTGTTGATGATTTCAGTTTTTTATTATGTTGCTTTGCTAGGTTATGTTTGTGCAAGTGTTAGGGTGTAAATCGTATCTCATAGGTGAAACTGTTCATCCGTAGACTTTTAACATCGTTTTTTCTTCATTTTTTGTGACCTAATTTGAGAAAGGAGAACTAATGCTTTTGTAGGTTTTTCACATCCAACTTAGAAGCGAAATTTGAATGCTTTTATGGAGGCTAAAGTATTTTTTAAGATTCTTTGGCATATGATTGTGAATTCAAACTGGTCTAGGGTTTCTAGGGTTTCTATAGCTGATTAGCTTCCAAATAAAATATGAGAGTGATATATGGTGTTATAATGTCAGGTTTCATGATTCTGTAGTTGATTGATCATTGATATGTTGGCTCTTTGATTACTGAGCAAATATTTTCTAGTTTGACTCTGTTACATAGGTTTAGTGCTGTAAATTCTTAAAAATCATGGTCTCATGGTTGCAGGATATTGCAAATGCAGAACTGGCTCCTACTCATCCGATCCGTCTTGGACTGGCCCTTAACTTCTCTGTGTTTTACTATGAGATCCTGAATTCTCCTGATCGTGCATGTAATCTTGCAAAACAGGTGAGAAATGAGCTGTCTATGATTAGTATTTGAAGAATCACTTTGAGATTATTGTTTCCTACTCGCTGTTATTTTGGATGTTGATGTTGGCTGATGTTTGATTTGTGATCTGCTAGGCTTTTGATGAAGCTATTGCAGAGTTGGATACCCTTGGAGAGGATTCTTACAAGGATAGCACCCTAATAATGCAGCTTCTTCGTGATAACCTCACCTTGTGGACTTCAGACATGCAGGTTTGTTTTATTTTTGTTTGATCTCTAATTATAACACCCTAGCCAATCTCCACACCGATTGTGGACAAGAGACTCTGAGTTCATAAGAAATGTCCCGCCTCAAACACCACGCGCTGATTGTGGACGGGAGGAGATATCCACAGTCAAGTGTGATCGTTGGTAAAATAGACAGTAGTTGGTATAAGGGCTGGGTGTTACGTTAATCCTCATGGGTTCCTGCTGTTAACGTATAGAACTATAAACTATTAAATGTAATGTTTTTTTTTTTGTAGGATGACACCGCAGAGGAAATTAAAGAAGCACCCAAGGCCGACGAGTAACAAATTTCCTTTTTTTCAAGACCGTTCTATGGTTTGTAATTGTTTGCTTTTTTTGATTGAAAAAAATGCTATATGCGCGTATCTACTCTTTAGCTGTAGGAATTTCATGAATTTCTATCCTCTGAATATTATGCTTAATTGACTTAAGTTCCATCCTTGAAACACTTTCTAGGTTGAGCTTTTTATTTGATTCACTCTTAATTGTTTAATTTACATAATTGCTACATGGATTTCCTCCATAATGCTGTCACAGTTCCTGTCTGCCCTGTTAGATGTTTTTATTTTTATTTTTATTATTTTCTGCACTATATTAATTGCTCACAGGCTGTAAAGAGGAGAGCAACTCTGTTTTGACTGCTTTTCAGGAAACTAAGAACTTAATGGTTTGCACTTTTTGTTCTTTTTTCTGCTTTACAGTTGTGTGGGGTTTGGGTAATGTTTAATGAGAGATGTTGCCACTAGGGGCCTTCCTTTTTATGGCCTCATTGAATTGTGCTCATCATGCTCCTTTTGACCAAACAACTTCTTGAAATGGTCAAATTATAATCAAAACTGATTTTTCCTTCATCCCAGGTAAACTATTTTTTTTAAAGGCAAATGTATGACTTTACTTCCGAGAATATGTGCTATTTTAATCGGGTCCACTTATCTGTTTTTTAGCCGGGACCATACCCTCAACTTTACTCATTGCTGAGAAAACTTCATGACTTAACTCTGAACTTGAATACATGATATCGGACTCATATCACCCATTGCTGAGAAAACCTCCTCATCATTTTGCCCAAGTAAACTATTTATTTATCTATTTATTTGTATCAATATTGATAAAAGTTGAAAACATTTTTAAAATTTGGATAGGTTAAGTGAAAGATTTTACAAGCTTATTTAAAAGGTGAACCGTGAAAGTGCTATTTTTTCACTGGCAAATCTAACTTACTTTTAAAGTAGTCCAAGCTATGGCAAATCTAACCTACTTTTAAAAGGTGAGCTTAAAACCTCTCCTTTAAAAGACAACAACCTCCACCAATAACTTAAAATGCTAGTAATCATTGTTTTAACGATAGGGTTTGGCTGACCAGACGGGGAACCAAGTGCATATTCAGCATGATTATGTTTTCCTAAGCTGTGTTGAATGGGGGTAGTGGACCCGTGCAACCAGATTTTAACTTTCTATTTAGTAACTTTTTTTTTCAGATTGTTATATATTGATCAATTTGATACTTCAAGCTTGATATTTTATTTAAGGTTTTATAGTTGTAAATCGATACAAAAATCTACGGTATTTTATAATTTGTTTTGAATTGGAAATATATATTATTCTTTTACAATATTTAGAATGCTAAGAAGTTTTTAAGTCTAGTTCAACCAATAAGCTTATACATTGCTAGTAACTTGAAGCTGCTTTCTTAAGGCTTTGCGGACCCCAACTCTTAGGGTGAACAAAGTGCTTCTTTCAAGCCCCCTATCCACTCGGTACCAAAGGAGTGTGGGTGGTTTTCCGCCCTCTTGAGCCTTCCAACCTAGCTCTTGTATCGTCAACTCCACTGTTTTCAGACTCGGATCGGACCAGCCGGTCAAACCGGTCGGACGGGTTTGATCCACCCTAAATTGTTTTGTTTTCAAGGAACCGGCTGGTTCGAACCGGTTCGAACCGGTTTGGTGGTCGGACCGGAACCGGTTTGACTGGATTTGAACTTTTTTTATTTTTATTTTAGTTTTTTGGATTTTAACGAGTTTAATTAGAGTTTTTGACATAAGATTTTTGTTGAGTTTTTATATATAACTATAAACTACACATATAAAATATTTATATTGAATTATAAATATAACTATATACCTAATATGCACATATATAATCATGACATTATCCGGTTCTTAAATCCGGTCCGACCGATTCAACCAGTCGACCAATAAGGTGAGCGGTTCGACGTCCGATCCGGTTTTGAAAACATTGATGATCTCTACTGTCCTTCACAAACTATCCCTTACGTTGGTGTACCTAACCCTTGTTTCACCATCTTTATTCGGTATCTACGTGGGTGGGTACGTGGGTGGGGCAGTATTCTTGTTGATATGTAGGCGGCACCAACACTCCCTGCCTACGTTATGGATACTCTTAACCCTTCTAACCACAAAAGAGAGCTTCTGCAAAGGTGATCAGTTGTGTGTGGGCTTTTAGGTTGTTTTCAGTTGGCTGCGTGAAAAGTTATTTGCATTCTCGTTTACCCTGTAAAGAAATAGTGATAGACTTTGCCCTCGTGCTGCACAAAAGAGAAGAAACATAATTGGACTTGGACATTTATTATAATCCTTCAATGGAAATTTGTTAGGTTAATTGGATTTTTTCACTAATGATCCTTAGCTTAACAGGTTAAGGTGATATACCCATAACATGTAAATATGAGATGTCATGGGTTCAAGTTTCACTCCATTGCTATCCCCATCGCTTTGCCCGTGGCCGGCCCATCGCCGACGTGGACGGCGCCCGTCGGAAGGGCGGCGCCCGTCGGAAGGGCGGCGATGTGGGAGAGATGGAGCTGCCCGATCCGTGGGCAAGGGCGGTGGAAAGGGAGGGGGTGGGGGTCCCACCACTATAAAATTAATTCTAAAATATAATATAGTGGCGGGTAGTGGTGTACAAACCGGTTTATATACCAAAACAGGTTTGGGTTCAAAACCGAACCGGTTTGTATGTCATGGGGTCAAACCTGTTTTGTTTCAAACTGGTTCGGGTTACAAACCGATTTGCCTCACCGGATAGTCAAACATATCAAACCGATTCAGACCGGTTTGAAACCGGTGTTTTTTACAAACCGGTTTAATCGGTTTTTTGGCTTTTCAAACCGGTTTATAAACCGGTGGTTTGGGTCGGTTTGGGACAGGTTTGGGCCAAACCGGTTCCCGGTTTTTTTGCCCATGACTAGTGGTGGGCCCCGCTAGTATAAAATGAATTTAAATAATTTTAAATTAAAATAATTTTAATGAAAATGTTTTAAAATCTGTTAATTAAAATAATAATTTAAGTATAATATTTTAATTAAAATGTTTAATTAAATAAAAATATTTTTAATTTTTTTATGTTTATAATATTAAATTAATTAATTAAAGTTTATTTTTTTATTTTTTAAAATCTTTTTTGTTTTATTCATAACAGTTACTTTTTTTAATTTTTTCATAACGAACATTTTTTTGTTTTATTCATAACAACTATTTTTTTTGTTTTTTTTCATAACGACTAGTTTTTTTGTTTTATTCATAATGGTTAGTTTTTTTTATTTTATTTATAACGGCTAGTTTACCTATTATAAATATGTTTTATTCACTTGAGTGTTTTTCTCAAATACTTCATCTTCTTTCTAACATTCTAAGGCCCTGTTTGGTTAGATCTGACCAGACCCGGTCAGACGTGAATGTCTGACGCGGTCAGACCGGACTGTTTGGTTGCTTGCCTCTTACCGAAGAAGAGGTCTGACCGAAGCTCCTACCCGGTCAGACCCCAAACCAAATCTGACCCGCGGTCAGACGTGATGTGCTTGCGATGGTGGTGCTTGCGGTGGCGGTGGTGCTAGCGATGGTGGTGGTGCTTGCGATGGTGGTGCTTGCGGTCGCGGTGGTGCTTGCGGTGGTGGTGGTGCTTGCGATGGTGGCTGTGGTTTGAGGGGATGAGAGGGAGATTGAAGAAGGTGAGTGAGAAAGAGGGATGGATGTGACGGATGGAGAGCGTGAGAAGGAGAGGGTGTTGGAGGCTATTGGAAGGGATGGATGATTAGGATTAGTTTTTAAGTTTTTATTTTAAAAACTTTCCTTTTTACAACCAAACACAATTATTCGTTCAGATCTCTTACTGGTTCAGACCTCTTACTGGTTCAGACCCTTTTATTCATTCAGCACTTATTCAATCAGATGTTGCCAAACACCCCTAACTCACTTCTAAACACAATTCAAAATCAATTCTTAATGGATTCAAGAGCTCCATTCTCTTTCACACAAATGTTAAATGATGAAACCAATAAAGAATACCCACATAAGCAACTCGGGTTCTCCCGGCAAGATCCTCGAACTTAGCGGTATTAGGTGATAGAATGCATGCATGCATTATATTACATAATATGATTGTAGAAGATAAAGGACGTTCCATAACTATTTGGTTGCATGAAGAGCAAGAACCAGAGCTAAAAAGTTACAATAACAGGGCACGACCAACATTTCAAACACACCTACTGAGATTTAGAAGGTTACGTAACCAGGACGCACATCATGCATTGCGGAACGATCTAATAGAACATCTCTAGGCGAATATGGGGATTAGATAGTAGTTTTATTATTGTTTCTATCTTTTAATTTTGTATGGTCGTTTTATTTTATTGTTTTACGTTGTTGTTTTTATTTTATTTTAATGTAGTTGCGGTTTAATTGTATTATTTTTTGTATTTAGAATTATTTAATTTAAGTATTCAGATTGGTCGTTTGATATTTAATTCCATTATTTATTTTAATTAAATATATTTATAATAATTTAAATATCTTTATTTTAAGTAAATAAAAAAAGAATGCGAGGTGAAAAAATAAAGGTGTTTGTGAGAAGGATATTGTTGGGGTCTGGGGTAAAAAGAGTTTGTGAGAAGAATGGGTGGAGGTGAGTGGAAAGCTGATGTGACATGTTGATTATAACTGTTTGTGGGAAAATGGGCTGTAGCGTTGTGAATAGTCTAAGCGAAGGCTGAGACATGGATATGTGGGTTCGATTAAGATAACACATATCCTTCGAAGCAGGGTCACGTATTTGCCGTAAAAGAATTGGATTTTTAAAATTTTTTAATTAAATAATAATTTAAGTATAATATATTAATTAAAATGTGTTAATTAAATAAAAATATTTTTAATTTTTTTACGTTTATAATATTAAACTAATTTATTAAAGCTAATTTTTTATTTTTTAATTTTTTTGGTTTTATTCATAACGGTTACTTTTTTTTATTTTTTTCATAACGACTAGTTTTTTTGTTTTATTCATAACGGCTAGATTTTTTTTTGTTTTATTCATAATGGCTAATTTTTTTTGTTTTATTTATAACGGTTAGTTTACCTATTATAAATATGTTTTATTCGCTTGAGAGTTTTTCTCAACACTTCATCTTCTTTCTAACATTTTAACTCACTTCTAAACACAATTGCATTACAATTCTTAATGGATTCAAGAGCTCCATTCTCTTTCACACAAATGTTAAATGATGAAACCAATGAAAAACACCCACATCAGCAATCCGGGTTCTCCCAGCAAGATCCTCGAACTTTTTGATATTAGGTGATATAATTCATGCATGTATTATATTACATAATATGATTATAGAAGATAAAGGACGTTCCATAACTAATTGGTCACGTGAAGAGCAAGAACCAGAGACAGAAAGTTACAATAACAGGGCACCACCATCATTTCAAACACACCTACAGAGATTTAGAAGCTTACGTAACTAGAACGCGCACCATGCATTGCGGAACGATCTAATAGAACATCCCTGGGCGAATATGAGGATTAGAGAGTAGTTTTATTATTGTTTCTATCTTTTAATTTTGTATGTGTTGCTACACAAATCCTAATCAAGTGATCAAGATTCGAGGAGCAGTGCTTAATTGTCACCAGGATTATGATTCTGATAGGTTAGGAGAAGAGTATTGGTTTATTATCTTGTGATTTTTGTGTGTGTTCTTCCTATGGTTGAGAACCTCTATTTATAGTGTTTGTTGGTTTTTGTTGTTTTCCAGTCAGCTGCTATTCTAGGAATGTCAAAGTCTAAGATCTGATCCTATGGTCCTCTGGGCAGGAGATTCTATACATTTGGGTGCAAAGGGTTTCTTTACTTAACATTAATGCCTTTGTCCTCATAGTTGACTCCAGATATCTGAGTTTCTTAGTTCAGTCAGAGTTTTGTCTTTGTCTGCTTGTTATCTTTCGCCCTGACGATATTCGTTGGCCAACCAATAGGCGCTTGTTTTGTCTCGAATTTTCTAAGTGTTGGATGTTCACTGTACTTGCGTTACTTATACTTCTGGAACTGACTTTACCGCGGCTGGACTTTGACGAACCCTCAGGGCCGCGGCTGGATTTTGACAGTCCTTCCAGGCCGCGGCTGGCTTTGCTTCCCCGGGGTGTGCCGCGGCTGGGGACCTTGGGCGGCGGTTGGAGCCACTAAATGTTGTGGAGGGGTGTTACCCCATCATGTCCCCCAGTCCAATACGGTGGTTTTTGCCATGGTATTGGAGTAAAACGTCACGTCCATTAATAATTTTTTTTATTTATTATTTTTTTTAATTTTTTTTTAAATCGAGTGTCGATTTGACCTCTCCTCCCTAGGGCGGCGCTAGGCCTGCTTGACGCGACCTCCTCGGGGGACGCAAGTCCCTTGGTTTCCTCCCCCTTTTCCCTTTAAATCTTTGAACTTTCCTACTTCTTTCTCATTTCCACATCTTTTCATTTTCGTTCCTATCTTCAAACTCTCTCATCTTCTTTCAAGCTTCAAGATTTCCTTTTTCTCCTAGTAAGTTTCTTCTTCAACCCTTCTTTTTTATCTTATTCCATGGAGTGTAGGAGTGATATGAATGATCAGAGATCAGTTATTTCTTAGGATTACTTGAACAACTTTGTTATTAGATATGGTGTAAGTAGTGAGTTGAATCCTCTTCTTCCTCCTTCCTGGTCTAGCGTGAAAGATGTTCCTAATGGGATGATTGCTTTGTATACTTCTTTTTTTAGTTTTAATAATTTCCGGATTCCCGTTAGTCGTTTCTTGTGTAGCTTGCTTAGGTATTATGATATGCATTTGACCCAGCTTGTTCCACTAGGTTTGATTAAGGTTTACCACTTTGAGATATCATGTCATGCTTTCAAAGTTGATCCCGGAGTGACTCTTTTTAGAGCTTTTTATAAGCTTAATCGGGTAGGGGATTGGTTGACCTTTGAAAAGAGAAAATCCCCAACTCCTCCGTTAGTTTCGCGAACCTTTACTTGTTTAAAGCATTGGAAAGATCATTTCTTTTTTATTTCCGACCGTGTCATTCCTTTTAAAATGAATTGGTTATCACCCGAGACTGTTATAAAGGATTTTTCACCCAAGCCGGTGAATACGATTCCTCGGCTTATGATCTACTGAGAGCCGAGCCGACTATGCTTCGGACTTACTCCGAACATTTTCTTGTGATGGCCGGTGTTAGCCGCAACTGGGCTGACCTAACTATGTTCCCGTACATGACTTATCGGGGGAAAGTAAGTTCTTCTTGTTTTCGCTGTGCTTTGTTCGTCTTATTTGACTGACGCTTGACATGTTTTTTGATTTTATCTTTTTGCAGGGATGGGCCTTTTTGAGCGAATGAAGCTATCTGCTTCGGAGGATGTTACCGAGCATTCTGAACCTTTGCCTGACGGGATTTCGCCCATTCTAGAGACAACAGCCATTTTGTGGTGCAACCTGGAGATTCCTTATCGATGTCGTCTGGCAAATGAGGTAGCCAAAACGCAACAGGGATGCCTCCGTCGTCAAAACGTGTCAAAATGACACGAAAGGGGCTAGGGGCTGTTGGCCTAAAGCCCCCGCTTCTCCCGCGACATCAAAGGGAAAGGGGGTGGAAGCCGCGGCTCCCAAAGCAACAATGGGGCTTGCCGCGGCTGTGAAGGCTGGAGCTTTGGCCGCGGCTCCCAAAGGAAAGGGGTGGCCACGACTCTCAGGGGAAAGAAACTCGTCGCGTGTGCTAAGAAAACCTTGGTTTCTGGGTCTTCTTTTGACAACTCTTCTCATGATACATTTTCGAGCTCTGGTAACGGTTTGGATGAATCGTCAGGTGGTTCGAACAAGAAGGGGTCTGGTTCTGATAGTCTACCTGTTGATGCGGATATTAATTCGCAAGAGAAGTTCGTGCCTGACTGGGACCTCTCTAATGGCACCACTTTCGAGACTCCTGATCCGTGCAAGGAATTTATGTTTGCCTCACGTACCCCGTCGGAACTTTATCGTGCCGAGGGTTTGAGAAATAAAGATTTGTCTAATGAAGGTTGTGCTGCTATTGTGAATGGTTTCTTTTCTTTTGTTGAGATTCACGGCCGTTGGGATGAAGGTATTTGACGTCTTTTTTATCTCATTTGGTGGTCATCTTTTATACCACTTGAATTGTCTTAATTTGGAATTTACTGATTGTAGGTCTCAAGGAGATTCGTGATCTGAAAAAGCAAGTTTCTGAGCTGAAAACTCAACAGACTGCCCTTGAGTCTCGGTGTGAGTTAGCCGAGAAAGATAAGGAAAGATATGCTCGAGAGGTTGATGGCGCTCGGGAGAGCTTCATATTCAGGCTGCCGCAACGAAACGGGTCTCTGTTGAGTTCAAAGACTATAAGCAAACTTCTAAGGACCGCCTTTCGGAACTCGAGCAAAGGGTAGCCGATCTTACGTCCGAGAGAAAGTGGCTTATTACTGATGGAATTGGATTAGCTTTCAACAAGATACGTGATAGTGATGAGTGCCTTGATCTGTTGGGGAGAATTAATGGGTTTGCTGACAAAGTTGGGTATAACGCCGGGCTTAAAGATGGTGCTTACTGGGCTTTGAGGGGCAAAAAGCCTGAGGAGACTAGTAACTTTGACAGTGAAGCTTTGGAGAACTTTCGTGTTGAATCCAACCGTTTTGACGAGGCTACTTTTCCCATGGTTGACACTATTACGGCCATGTGTGACCGAGATATTGCCGAGATCAAGTCTTTCCTGAAGCCAAAAGACCCTCCTGTTCCTCAAAACAAGGCGTAGTTGGCGCTTGTTTTTATGTTATATGCTTGATTGTATGAACTCTGTCGTTTGCCAACTTTTGTTTGAAGTACTGTATTTGGCAACTATCCTATGTATCTCTTTTGCCTCTTATTAGTTTAACCTCTTATTATATGTGCGGTTTTGTTTTTTCGCATATGGGTGGTGTTCCCTCTTTTTCCAGCCGCGGCTTGTAGCCAGGGGGTGTTTCTCGGATGGAGGTGTGTTCACCCCTAGCCGCGGCTTGTAGCCGGGGGGGGGGGGGGTTGTTTCTCGGCCGCGGCAGGTGTTCCGCACTACTTTTTCCTTCGCGGTTCGATTTGATCATTTGAATTTGCTTTTCTTGATTTCGTTTTTTCACATATAAGCTTGGTTACTTGCTTGTTTTTAAACATATGAGCTTGGTAACTTGCTCGTTTTTAAACGTGTGAGCTTAGTGACTTGCTCGTTTTTAAACGAGTGAGCTTGGTGACTTGCTCGTTTTTAAACATATGAGCTTGGCGACTTGCTCGTTTTTCTTAAGCATATGAGCTTGGTGACTTGCTCGTTTTTCTTAAACATATGAGCTTGGTGACTTGCTCGTTTTTCTGAAACATATGAGCTTGGTGACTTGCTCGTTTTTCTTAAACATATGAGCTTGGGGACTTGCTCGTTTTCTTAAACATATGAGCTTGGCGACTTGCTCGTTTTTCTTATATATTGGCACGGACGCTAAGTGATTTGATGTAAATTCTGGCATATTGGCATGCCTTCTTATAACGGAAAATTGAATTACATCAAGAAGATACATCTATTACATATAGCATTTTCGGAGCTTAGCCCCGTTCCATGTGCGTGGTACCGTTTTCCCGTCCAAGTGACTGAGCTTGTAAGCCCCATTTTCTCCTGCTTCCGTGACTATGTATGGTCCTTCCCATCGGGGGCCTAGCTTACCTTGTTCTTCTACCCGGCTCGCCTCGTTACTGCGTAGGACGTAGTCTCCTTTGAAAATCTGTTTTTTGACTCGAGAGTTATAATACTTTTCGACTTCCTTCTTGTGCCTAGCTTGTTTAATCGCTGCCATCATTCTCCGTTCTTCCAGCAGCTCCAGATTTAACCTTAGCTCCATATCGTTATCAACCTGGCTGGCCTGCGCAACTCGAGCGGTTTGCATTCCTACTTCCGCCGGATCATGGCTTCCGAGCCATATGTCAAACTGAATGGCGTTTCCCCATGGCTCGTTTTAGGCATGGTTCGGTGTGCCCAGAGGACGCTAGGTAGTTCTTCCACCCAACATTTTCCCTCTAATCCTAGCCTTGTCTTGATTCCTTCCACGATGCTTCGATTGACCCTTTCCACTTGACCGTTGCCTTGAGGATGGGTGACGGAGGTGAAAATCTGTGTGATCATCAGCTCCTGACACCATGACTTGAATGGGTTGTCTGCGAACTGTTTGCCGTTGTCCGTCACAACGAACAATGGTAGACCGAACCGGCATACTATATGCTCCCACGCGAATTTTTTCACCTGCTGCCCTGTGATGGTTCTTAAAGCCTTCGCCTCTTCCCACTTTGTAAAGTAATCCACGGCCACTAAAGGAATTTTGCTTTCCCTACCGAGACTGGAAAAGGGCCTACAATATCCATTGCCCACTTCTGGAATGATCTTCTGTACAAGACTCCCTGCTGTAAGTCGTAATGCAATGCTTTTGCTTGCAACGCCCTGGCCTCTGCTCTGTCTTCTGGGAGGTTTCCATTCTTCAAGTAATCCATAATCGGATCCAACCAACTTTTTCCTTCTTCCACTCTGATTGTCGCCACTTCATTCCTTTCTATGGATGGGGATTGCAAAACCTCTACCCTTACTTTCTTGGCGAGATGGCTGAACGTAACTGAAGCCAGTTTACTCAGGGCGTCTGCCTTTTTGTTCTTGCTGCGAGGTACATGCGAGACCTCGCATTTACTGAATTCGCTTATCATCTTCTTTGCCTTATCCAGGTATTGCTTCACTGTGTTTTCCTTCGCGTCATAAGACCCATTGATTTGATTGGCGACCAGTAATGAGTCGACATGTGCGTGTAGTTTCTGGATGTTCATTTGTTTTGCCAATCTGAGCCCCGCCAGTAGTGCCTCGTACTCCGCTTCGTTGTTGGAGCTGTTGAAAGCAGCCTTAGGGCATATGTTATTTCTTCCCCCTCAGGCCCTACCAATATCAACCCTGCCCCAGATCCTTTGTCGTTGGAGGCTCCGTCAGTATGTAGGGACCATTCTTCTTTTGACTCGTGCTTAGTTTGATTCATGCCAAGGGTTGGGTCTTCATCATGAGGTGTTTCCGCTAGGAAGTCGGCGACCACTTGGCCCTTCATCGCCGTCCTGGGCTTGTATTGTATTCCAAAAACACCCAACTCGATGGCCCATTTTGCCAGCCTTCCTGAAATTTCCGGTTTCCTTAATATCTGCTGTATTGGATGGCCCGTCCTCACCTCAACCTCATGAGCTTGGAAGTAACGGCGTAGCCCTAGATGCATGTACTAACGACAAGACAAGCTTTTCCATGGGTGAATATCGAGTTTCTGGTTCCTTCAGGACCCTGCTAATGAAGTATACTGGCGTTTGCTTCCCCTCCCTATCTGTCATTAATACGGCGCTTACAGCTTCCTTCCCGGAAGAGAGATACATGACTAATCTCTCTTTTGGGAATGGAGCTACAAGTGTCGGTAAACTACCCAAATATACATTCATTTGCTGAAATGCTTCCTCCGCTTCTTGTGTCCATACAAATTTCTTTTTATCTAAACAGTTTTTCAATGTGGACATGAACGGTAGGGTGCGCTCGGCATGTTTCGACAGAAACCTGTTTAGGGCCACGAGACGCCCATTGAGGGTCTGAACATCTTTGACTGATTTCGGGGAGGGCATTCGAATCACGTCTGTGATCTTTTCGGGATTTGCCTCAAAGCCTTCTTTTGTTACCATTACCCCTAAAAACTTTCCTTCTTCAACGCCGAAGGAGCACTTCTGCGGATTCAACCTTATGTTCATTCCTCGTAACGTTTCGAAAGTCTCGGCTATGTCGTCTAGCAGAGACTCTTCACCGCAGCTTTTGATTACCACATCGTCGACGTAAACTTCGATATTTCTTCCGATCTGTGAGCTGAAGGCTTTATCCATTAAACGTTGGTAGGTGGCTCCTGCATTTTTTAATCCAAATGGCATTTTCGTGAAACAAAAGATGCCGACGTCCGTAAAGAACATGGTTTTATCCTCGTCTTCCCGAGCCATCTGTACTTGGTGGTAACCTTTGTATGCGCCTAAGAAACATTTCAAAGGAAAAAGAGCTAGGGAGTCTACCTTTAGGTCAACTTCTGGCAACGGGTAACAGTCCTTCGGACAGGCGTTGTTCAAATCTTTGAAGTCGATGCACATTCTCCATGTGCCATCTCCCTTCTTTACCATGACCGGGTTGGCAACCCAGGTTTGGTAATACACTTCCCTGACGATTCCGGCCTGTAGTAGCTTCTTCACCTCTTCTACGACGGCTCGACTCCTTTCCTCGCCCATGTACCTGCGCTTCTGTACCACCGGTTCCCTAGACTGGTATGTTTTTAACTTGTGTTCTGTGATATTTCGGGGGACCCCTACCATGTCTGCAGGTTCCCATGCAAAATATCAAGGTTGCTTTGTAACAAACATCTGAGCCGGTCCTTCGTGGAGTCCATCAGTTGGCCTCATATCGTGATTTTCTGTTCTGGAAAACGCTGGTTTATCACCCACTCTTCATTTGTCGGGTGGATGGAATTTTCTTCGGATGGCGAGGCCGCCGGTGCCAGCATTCTTATATTTTTGCATTCTCTACTAGAATACATGGTGATGACTCCCGTCGGCGTAGGGAATTTAATCGCGGCGTGTACCGTAGATATGACCGCGCCCAAAGTACATAACCCGGGTCGCCCCAGGATTACGTTGTGCGCAGATTCCAAACGCACCACCAAGAAGGTCATTGTTACTTCCCGCCAGCCTGCCTGATTTCCGATGACCACAGGGAGTTGGAGTTGCCCCAACGGCTGAACCACTTCCCCTATGAATCCCGTTAACAAGTGGGTCTTGGCGTCTAGCTTTTCCTGACTTCCACATCTAACTGCAAAAAAAATGCTCATACATAATCTCAGAACTGCTCCCTCTATCAACATATACCCGATGAACCTGATGACCCGCTGTTAGGACCGTGTACGTACGGAGTACTAACTGATTCTTCGTTGTACCGAATCAAATAGTGCGGAATCCTATTTGATTGGCGATCCAATCAGTGAGAACGAATTCAAGATCAATCCTAACGATCAGAAAACGTTATGAATTGACTCGGAATGATCTGAAACGCTCTATGAAGTTGGAATGGTCGAACAGCACGTTCTGGGGCGATTAGGGTTTCTAGTATTCGAAGTGTCCCGTTTTTCCACGAATTAAGTGGTATTTATAGGTTACAGATCTCATTCGTGCGACTGAGTCTTGCGACTGACTCAGTCGTGCGATTGAGTAATACGACTGATTCATTCGTACGCTTGAGTCAGACTGATGACTCAACCGTCCGATTGACTCAGTCTCTTAGTTCAACCGTGCGATTGGACCATTCGCATAGTCCAGTCGGGCGACTGAAAGAGATGTTTAGTCAAACACATTCATGAACCTTTAATGATTCAGAACTATGTCTCACAACTGTAAACCTATATAACATGGTCATATTAAGCGTGTAACAACTAATAAATAGATATAACATTAAATAATCAACAACCATATAATGAAGAGATTCTCATTAGATTGATTTAACATTACATATGTGTAACAAGATAGAAGTTTATTACATTTCAGCTCACTAGACTAGAACTGGGGACATGTGTACCAACAAACTCCCCCTTGGACCTAGTTCTATCTAGACTTTTACTTCTTTCTTGAACTCTTCATATCGTTTCACCCTTTCCTCTCTTGAGATCCCAGAATGAATATTCAGTGCGAAGCAGATACGTATAACATGTTGGAATTGCAGTGCTTGCACAATATCCTGTGTATCAAAGAACAGTGGCCACTTGAATAAGATATAGACATCAGACTCAGACAAGTTGGTTAGCCACATCGGATCAAACACTCTTATCGTCTCGACCGTTCCTTCTTTCTCCAAAACTATGACGGCTTCACCAGTTCGCCAGTCATAATACCACCATTTGAAATGGGGTGCAAAATCCTGAGGCATCTCCCTCAATGGAATACGCGACATCGTGCGCGGAGGATGCCATCTCAAGACCACTTTTGGTCTTCCTGAGGTGGGGTCAACCTCAGTCCTATGAAATAGCCTTCTTGCTGTTGAGGTTTAAAGTTGACCCACCTAGTATGGTACTCTTTCTTTAGTGCCTGCTCAAACCATCCTGATATCTTTCCTGGAACAGCATATAGGAGGTTCAAGTTGGCTAGACGATTAAGCTCAAACCCTGAAGAGTTTTCAAATCATGAGGGAATCTGAAATATTCGATTCCCTTCTCTCTCTTCACTGCATAAACTTTGAGATCATCAAAGTATGCCCAGCTGATAATCTTTCCTGACACCTTCTGATGCTTTTTAATCTTGTAAAGCTTGGTGTAGGCATTTGACTTTGGAGGCCCACGCTGTTTTTTCATTTCCTCAAGGCAGGCAATCCATTCCTCCTTCTTGGTTGCTCGATCAGCTTCATCTGCCTGAGGAATCGCTTCTGCAGCTGCCTTAGCTGCTGTCATCTCTTCCACTTTATCAATATATTACTGTCAAAGGTTTCCCCCACATCTGGAAGCACTTCGCCTTCGGCGTTAGTGTATTGGGGATAATGATCAGCCGTCACGTCCTCAATCTCCACCTCGTCGACATCTTGAAGTTCTTCATCACTGACTACGTCGACTGCGGGAGCATCTTTTACTAACTCATCCGGATTCAGACTGAACAGTTCTGCAATCTGTTCATCTGTCAAGTCGTGAATGATTTCCCCTTCTTCAGCTGAGTAACCCACAGACCGTTGCACTATCCCTTGAAGATCAAGAATCATAGTCAACTTGGTCTCAATCTGACGAAGGGGCATAACATCATGCTCATCGACTTGTGTGGTTGATCCTGTTACAAAATCAAATATATTGCAAGTAAGTATACATTGATCACATAACCAAAGATGATTTATATCCACAAAATTTATATAAACAGACTAGAATACATAATTTCAAGTACAAAGTTTCAGCAAAATAATAAATGTCTAGTCTTGAACTTTGCCTTGTATCTCCGGTGGATCTTCAGTTGGAGTAGACGAGGAGGGATCTTGATCATGTCGCTTTTTAGAGCGCCTTTCGCCTGCTGCACTTTCGCTTCTATCTCCGGAAGTTTCTCTCTCCTTACTTTCACCATCTTTCTTCTTATCATCACCATCATTGCTTTCATCACTCCCATCATCATCATCGTCATCATCCTCATCATCTTCA
This sequence comes from Flaveria linearis, assembly GCA_024085815.1. Classification (NCBI taxonomy): domain Eukaryota; kingdom Viridiplantae; phylum Streptophyta; class Magnoliopsida; order Asterales; family Asteraceae; genus Flaveria; species Flaveria linearis. Next base: position 43,256 of record JABSNV010000412.1, on the reverse strand, counting down.
TCATCGTCTTCCTCATCATTATCTTCATCATCACTGTCATCACCATCATCATCACCATCACCTTCTCCAATCTTGAGGGCTCACTTTGAGTACCTTTCAGTTTAAGCACAAGAGTCTTATGAGCCGCCTCTAGCTTTCCCATTCTCTCATCCGTTTCAGCTTCATGTTGAAGTAACCCAGTGATCTGATCTGTCTGTGAGGTGATCACCTGGGCTTGGGAAGAAATCTGCTCGCGTAGCTGATGAATCTCAGCAGTTTGAGAGGAACTTAACTCTCTCAGCTGCTGTAACTGAGCCGTTTTCTCCGCATCAGACGCCATCAGCTTAACCACCATGCTGTTTAGGGCAGCAAGCTGCTCTACAACAGAAATTGGTGGGATGAATGAGCTGGATGGGAACGGTGAGACCTGTTTGTTGAGTGGTGGTCGTGGAGGTGGCTGTCGTGAATATAGGGGAGGGGATGAATGATGTGGTAGGTTGTACAGTGGTGGAAGTGGTGTGTATGGGAGAGGGAGTGAATGAGGTGGTAGTGGGTACAGTGGTGGTGGTGGTGGATGTGACAGTGTGAGATGAAGGGATAGTAGTGGTGGATGGAGATGGTTGGGATGATGTAGAGGTGGTAGCTGTGGTGAACCTTAGTCGCTTTCCTTTCTTACCATGCGGACGCGCCATGGTTTTCTTCCTTTTGCCCGTTGACAAAGGTGCTCCCCCTCTGTTGCTAGAATCATCAGGGCATACGAGGGATCAGACTCAATGCGTGTGTCCCCTGATGTACCAGACTGTCCACCAACATCTCTCAGTCCTTTCTCGGTGGCAACCACTTTGCTGCCAACTCTCCTGGTCAAACCTTCTTCATCACTTTCTTCCTCATCATCGGGTGGGCAAAAGTCAGGAACAAACCCTGCAGTTGCAGTGTCTGTGTGTGGTGATAACGGCTGAGATGTAGAAGTAGATGGTCCCTCAGAGAAAATTGGTACATTTTCTCCATCAATATCATCATCATCATCTGAGTCAACCAATGATACAGTAATCACCTCAGTATCAGAATCGCTATCGTCATGACGCCATTTACGCCTCCTTGGCGCCATGTAGTCTTCCCGGGCCAGATGCCCTATCAATCTCTTGAACACGGCTTCACCTGCTTGCCCCTATACACTTTCATTCTTCCCAGAGTAGTGTCATCCATAATCTCTAACACCACTGCATCACTCCTCTCTCTGGGCAAATCAGGCAGTTTCTCATTAAAAATGAGCTGAAGAAAGCGTGGATACATACAGAAACCTTCTTTTCCCTTAGCCTCCAAGTTCTCAATCAGATAATTAAAGATCATGTTGGAAAAGCTGAAAGGATGGTTAAGGACCAATGCCACATAAGCATTCTGAATTTGGTCCGATAAGTCATCGAACCCACCCCTTCTTGCAGCAATGCACTTTAGAATCACATGAGCTAAATATTTGTACTGTGGGCTCAAGTTGCTCTTGTTCAGCACACCTGAGTTGATGTCTCCACAGTACCCAATTCGCAGAAAGCATCCACGAACTGTAAGAGGGTGAATCCTGACTGGATGTGAATCATCATCTCCAAAGTCCAAAACTCTTCTTATATCTCCAGCTGTGATCTCAATTGCCCTACCAAAGATGGTACTTAGGATGCGGTAGGGTTCCACAGATCGGTCTACCGAAGCTCCTGCCCAAATGCTTGATGGATAGACTGATATGGTGTACATGGAGTAGATATGGCTTTGAAGATCCGAGATCTTCTCAGGAAGTCAATAATACCAACAAAATCACCACCGTTTCTTGAGGTGGAATCCAGATTAGCACAGATATTGTGCTTTGGATTAATTTGCCAACGGTTGGCCATCTTCCTGTAACAATAACAAACGTATGTTAGAAACTTGAACAACAGAGTTTGACTAAGTCAGAAATCAGTGCAGTTCACTCGAGCGATGAAGTGTGCGACTGGGTTTAGTCAAATGATGTAATTCTGCGATTGAGTTGTCCGACCGAATGAACTCATTCGAATGACCTAGTCGGCCGATTGAATGAATCACTTCCTTCAATCGTGCGATTGACGTTCATTCGGTGCAACCAATCGTATGCCAGACTCAACCCATTCGCATCCTCCATTCGGTCGAATGAACGAGTCTCCTCTTTCAATCGGTCGATTGAAGTTCATCGGGAGACCAGTCGTATCACAGACCCCTGTTCCATTTCAAACTTGGTTTTATAATTTTTACGAAATTAGAGGTTAAGTTCAGGCTTGTTAGACTCGCAATCATGTGCTTAGACTACTTCAATCATTGATTTTAACATTTCATGTGATTAAAGCAGTTTATTTGGCCGATTTGTTACGAATCACCATTTAGGGCAAATGTGAACTGATTAACCATCAATTTTTACATTCTGATGCATCCTTGTGTTGCGTATTACCTGTGTAACAAGTGCAAATCGTCAGAAAGTGTATATCAAGAGGTTTAAAGATCAAACGAAAATTTTGCAGAGTAACGGTGCGAATAGGAGTATTTTAGGGCAAATGATGTCTGCGATCGACTGAGGGGTCTATTTATAGACAGACTCAGCTCAATCGGCCGACTGACTCAATCGTACCTTTCATTCGGCCGATTCAACATCAACACGTACGATCGAGTCCAATCGCATGTTTCATTCGATCGATTGGAACTGGGTCGTACGATTCACTCAATCGACCTGCTTCATTCGATCAACTGATCTCCATTCGCACGTTTGACCTAATCGACCCTTTCAATCGGCCGATTGGGCTCATACTTATGGTCCAATCTTACGATTGAGTTCAATCGTATAGCCCATTCGCATGACTAAGCATACTCATGATTAAGTAGTGCGATTGGGCTATACTTGTGCCATATTAGTCATTTCGTTTGCTGACACATAGTTTTCCTTAATCAATTAATAAAACATTATGTGTAATTGATCATCTCAGACATGATCCATTTAACCACCCGATCACCTCAGACGTGATCCATTTATCCACCTGATCACCTCAGACGTGATCCTTTTAACCTTTCAGAAACAAGTTGTTTAAATAGACATTAAGCCTTTTCAGTTTAACTTATCTTCCCCCCCCCCTTTTTTTTTTTTTTTTTTTTTTTTTTTTTTTTGGTGAGTAATGAATACTGAAATAAATCTCCCCCTAAAATTCTAAACCAGAAAATCTTTTTGTGTTTTTGGATTTTATATGACATGGAAATTAAAAAAAAAAATAAAATTAAAAATGAAAGAAAGAAAGAAATAAACTAAAGACACAAGTCGGACTATGAATCTGCTTCTTCAGCAATCACATCATTTTTTTTTTAACGCCGTTGACCTCTAGCAGATATAAAAATCTTGGTTTATCAAACGGTTTGGTGTATAGGTCAGCGCGCTGAAAATCCGTGTTAATTTTAATCACATCAATTAATTGTTTTTCATAGCAATCGCGTATGAAATGATATTTAATCCCGATGTGTTTTGTTTTTGGGTGTTGAACAGGATTTTTAGTGACAGCTATGGCAGCAGAATTATCAACATAAATAGGAGTGTTAGAAAATTTCAAACCGTAGTCGCGCATTTGCTGTTGAATCCAGATGATTTGAGAGCAGCAACTTGCAGCAGCAACGTATTCAGCTTCACAGGTTGACAAGGCAACCGAGGTCTGCTTCTTGCATTGCCACGTGACTAACCGTCTTCCAAAGAACTGACACCCTGCTGACGTCGACTTGAAGTTCATCTTGCATCCACCATAGTCTGAATCGCTGTATGCGGTAAGCTCAAAGTCATCATCATGAGGATACCACAAACCCAGTGTTGGAGTACCCTTCAGATAACGAAAATCCTTTTTACCCCAATCAAGTGATTTACTTTTGGCTTCGCTTGATATCTAGAACATAAACATGTTGCATACATGATATCTGGACGCGAGGCAGTGAGATACATGAGAGATCCAATCATCCCACGATACATAGTGGCATCCACCAAATCCCCATTCTCATCAGGAGCCACATCATGATTTGTGGCGAGAGGGGTACCGGCAGCAGACGTATTTTCCATGTCAAACCGACTGAGAATGTCACCGACATACTTGGTCTGATGTAAGAAAATGCCAGTTGGTGTTTGATCCACCTGTAATCCCAGGAAGAACTTCATTTCTCCCATTGCACTCATTTCAAATTCTGCCTTCATCACAGATTCGAAATCTTTGCATAACGCTTCATTTCTAGATCCAAAGATGATATCATCCACATAGATCTGCACCAGAAGCAAGTCACCATCCTTTTCTTTGACGAACAATGTACAATCAATCACACCCCTGCGAAAACCATGCTTCAGCAGGTGAGTGGAGAGCTTTTCATACCAAGCTCGAGGAGCCTGATGTAGCCCATACAGAGCCTTGTCTAACTTGTAGACTCTGTCCCGATGATAAGGATCTTCGAATCCTTCGGGTTGACTGACATAAACTTCTTCACGGATTTCCCCATGCAAGAATGCACTCTTAACATCCAGTTGATAAACTTTGATTTTCATGTAAGAGGCGTAGGCTAGAAAGATACGAATAGCTTCCATTCTAGCTACGGGAGCAAAGACTTCATTGTAGTCGATTCCTTCGACTTGTCTGAAGCCTTGAACAACCAAGCGTGCCTTGTTTCTGATCACAACACCTTGGTCATCCTTCTTGCATTTTAGTACCCATTTGGTACCAATTACCTTAACTCCTTTCGGCCTGTCAACTAGTGTCCAGACTCCAAGTTTCTTGAACTGGAGTAGCTCTTCTTGCATAGCATTGACCCAGGCCTCATCTTTCAGGGCGTCACAGACATATTTAGGCTCGATTTGTGAAACAAAACATGAGAAAGCCCCGTCATTGACATAACCCTTTTCCATGACTGCAGCATAATCAGCAGAGTACAGCTGATTTCTTGTTTGCACACCGGATTGAATGTCCCCTATGATAGACGAGGGGGGATGATTCACACTGATCCTTGTCATTGGTGTGGTAGGAACCACAACCTCAGTATCCATATTGGTGACTACTGGTTCAGTATCCGGATTTCCTGCAGCTGGTATAGCAGCTGATGATTCACTGTGTTGATTAGCTGTTTGCTCAGTGTTAGAAGCAGGAGCTTCTTCATCATCTGATGAATCATCACTCTCATCATGAGCAGGAGTCGAAGAGCTTGAGGCACTAGCAGTAGGTGTGATGTTGCTTGAATCCAGATTTGGTGAGTTAAGAACATCATACATCATCTGGGTAGCAGCATTATCCTCTGAATCAAGCTGTGGAAGATTGAAGGATTTGAAAAAGCCATCATAATCGAAGAATGATGATGGACCTTTTCCAGCAGGAGGTGTGATGTATCTCTGAACATCAACGTTGCACCACACCTCGACCTGACCTGTTGAGTTATTATAAACTCGCTTGTCTGGGATGCTGTATCCTAAGAATATTCCCTGATCTGCTTTTTCGCTGAACTTGCCATCCTGAGTCTTCTTTAGCAATGTACATGGAGCTCCAAATGGTTCCAGATACTCCAAATTTGGCTTTCTCTTCTGAAGTAACTCATAACAAGTCTTGCCGTGCCTTTTGACTACTAACACACGATTAAGTGTGTAGCAGGCATTTGCAACTGCCTCATTCCAGAACTGAACTGGGAGCTTTGAATCAGCTAACATGGTTCGTGCAGTCTCAATTAAGCTCCGATTCTTTCGTTCTGCAACTCCATTCATCTGTGGCGTGTATGCTGAGGTGAACTGGTGAACAATACCCTTCTCCTTGCAGAAAGCATCCATCCACTGATTCTTGAACTCTGTGCCATTGTCAGAACGAATTCTCCTAACCTTCAGTTTGTAGAGTGACTCCAAAGTCGTGACGAGCACTTTGAATGATTCAAACGTTTCTGATTTAGCTTTCAGAAACATCACCCAGGTGAATCTTGAGTAGTCATCAGTGACTACAAAGCAGTACCAGTCTCCTGATATACTCTTCGTACTTACAGGACCAAATAGATCCATGTGTAGCAGTTCCAAGGGCATCTCAATTGTGTTGACGTGCTTGGTCTTGTGAGATATCCTGGTCTGCTTTCCCTTCTTGCAAGAGACACAAAAATCAGGAAGTTTGAAGTTCTTGACTGTAACTCCCTCAACAAGGTTGTTGTGAATCAGATGATTCATCTTCCTTTGATTTATGTGTCCCATCCTTCTATGCCATGAGATGGAATCCTTCTCTGTCGCTTTTGAGAGGAAACATTGAGCTGTAGATTCAGAGGTAGAAGCATTAGACATATCCAATACATATAGATCATTGTACCTGGATGCAGACATCAAAACCTGCTTCTCTGGAATCTCCATCTCCTTTTTCAGTATGTAACATTTTCGATTGTCAAACATAACTTTGAATCCCTTGTCACATATCTGAGATACTGAAAGTAATTGTTTTCCAGTTGTTGAACAAAATTTACTTTATCAAACTTTACCTTCTCATTACCTACTTCGCCTTGAGCAGTAATGTATCCTCCTTTGTTCCCAGCAAAGAAACATGTCCCCCTTTAATTTGTTTGACATTAAAAGAAGAGACTTGTTTCCTGTCATGTGCCTGGAAGCTCCGCTATCCACAATCCATGTATTTGATGAAGCACTATAGCGGACAACCTGCACATAATTGAAAACAATCAGTTAAGGAGGGGGACCCAAGCCTTGACTGGCTTGGGTTTCCCAGAGGAATCAACCATCATGAATTCAACCCACTGTCCTTTATCAGTAGGTGGAATGTCAACTTTCAGATTGTCCTGGCTGTCAGATTCACCAGATGTCTTGGCTTTCCATAAACCATCCCTGTGAAAGGATTGTTTATGATAAACTTTAGACTGATTAACAGTTTGAGTATATGGTTTAGATTCATAAACAGTTTTTCTTGCCGGTGTCACAGACCTGTCGGGGACTTGTCTGTGTTGTCTTTCACGTGGGGGGGACGAAAACGACTTAGAAGGTGTTTTATGCCTAATGGGTGTTTTCGATCTCACCGGGGTCTTAGATCGCTGTTTTGAATCTACTTTGACTTTGTCGGTTAACTCAACTTTAATTCTTGGTGTCTGATAGCGTGGACAATTGGTTGAAATATGACCTCGCTGACCACAAGTATAGCAGGATCTCCATTCATCAGGACTAGGAGATCTCTTGTGGGGCGGTGAGTAAACCTCAGGAATGGGTCGTTTAGTCTCAGTCTTTGAATATGTACCCTCTTTAACAAATTTAACTTGTTTAACATTTGGATTAAATTGTCGTTGAGGTTGAACATTATCCCTTTTAACTGGTTTAGCTTGAGTGGATTTAGAAATCTTGGTTTGAGTAATATTTGCTTTGATTCCAAACCAAGAGTTGTTTGTACATTTGTTTCCACCTGTTTCTCAACATTGACCGTTCTTGATGCTGAGAGTTTCTGATTATCATCCGAAGAAGCAGACTGAACTGCAGTGTCCGGATCACTCACCAAAGGAGTTGTCACCACATGATCCTTAATTTGATTATTATTTACTGGACGTTGTTTTGTGTTCAAAAGGATTTCATGTGGTGGTGGAACTACCTTGTAACCCAAACCCTCCCCATTGTTGCGTTCTTTAACCAAGTTTTTCAAAATGTGCGAAGAACTCGCGAGACTATGTAGTTTTTGTTGCAATGACTCATTTTCTACCTGTAAGACTGCTTTTTCCTTTTAGTTTCTTCAATGGTCTTTAAGTAGAATTTAATGTCATTTTCTTGGTTAAAGACAACAACTTCAGTTTCTTTTAGTTGCTTTTGCAATGCATCTAACTTCTCCTTATAACTGCTCTCATTTTGTTTTAATATACGATTAGCTTCTGAGCACAGTTTTAAGTCATTTACTAAGTTATCATTGTGTTCTAATAACCTAGCAAACTTTAGATCAATGCTTTCTCTAAATTTATCACATTCGACACAAACATGTTCATCAAATAATTCATCTTTAGATTTTACCTGTGTGGAGGTTGATGTGCCAGCCATGAAAGCATTCTGAGACGTAGCTTGAGCTTCAGATTCTGAATTCAACTCATTCTTGACTATTTCATCAACATCATCAAACGTCTCTTCCAATTCAGCAGTATCAACTTCGGCTGAGCTTTCGCCTTCACTTGCCGAGTCTTCGTTCAAGTCTTCCACGGATGCTATGTTAGCTTCATCAGACACGAATCTAAAGGACCAATCTTGTCCTTCGTCTCCTTGTGCCACCATAGCTTTAGAATCACTTCCCGTGGATGCTGGTTTCTTGTCTCTATCTTGCCTGTTGAACGAAGAAAAAGGATTCCCATTCCCAGTCTTCTTAGGCTTTGAACACTCCCTTTTAAAATGGCCCTTTTCTCCACAATTGAAGCACGTGACTTTAGACTTGTCAAAACCAAAGGTTGTATCTTTAGTAGCCACGAGATTCTGCCCTGTTTTCTTCACAAATTTCTTTGCTCTTCGGACAGCGCTTGCAAGAGCCCACATGATGTCCATTCTTTCCAGCTCATTCTCATCTACTTGTTCATAATCTTCATCGGCAAGGTGGCAATTACCAATCTTCCCCGCCACCAAACCATCATACGAGTGCACAACAGCAGCCAATAGATCCATGTGCTCTTTAGCAACCTCCACTGTTACCTTTCCCAGATTTCTGTTGTCAACTTAGCAGACTGAGTAACAATAGGACTTTGACTAACACACGATGCACCAAGAGATTCATTTGCAGATGATGAGCCTTGGTCAGAAGTTTGAGATGCATTGGACACAAAGGCTGTTTGCAGGGGAGCACCTGAAGACTTTGCAGCAGGGGTGGACGTGGAAGCAACATTGTAGAGTGAGGGGTCTTGAGCATAAGAACCCTTCTTAGCCTTGTATTTTTGTCGCACTTCCTCCTCTTTCAGTTTTAGAATAAAGTCATTGATATCCAGGGTGTCTAAACTGAGTTGTATCGCAGAGTAGAAATGAATGAATCCCACTTTGCAGGTAGACCATCTGCCAAGCTTAAAACCTTGTCTTCCATTGACGTCTTAACACCATGAGTGTTAAGTTCACTCATCAGATGGTAGAAACGATCGATGATCTCATCTAAGCTTTCATTCCCAATTGCCGAGAAGTTATCAAACTCCTTCTTCAAAGCTTTGCCTTTCAGTGCCTTTAAATTAGAATTTCCTTCATACCTCTTTTCAAGGACTTCCATCAGTTTTTTACTTTGTTTGTGCTCTGAGTATTGATGAAAGATAGGCTTGGGAATGGACTGAGTCAAAATAGCATAAGCCTTCTTCTCTGCATTGTAGGCAACCTTTTGTGTATCGGAGAGTCCACTCAAAGTCAAAGGAACACCATCAGCCCCTACTGGTATTTTATAACCCACCTCAATAGAGTTCCATAAGTTAGTATCTACACCATTAAGATAGATTTCAAAACGTTGTCTCCATTGTGGAAAATCCTCTATTGTCAATAGTTTAGGTGGCTTGTTATGGTTCCCTATCTCATTCTCCAGTAACAACAAATTCTGAATTCGTGAATCCTTTCCAGCTGACATGGCATAATTTTCTGAGTCCATCTTTGAATTAACTTAACTTGTGAATTAAACTTCTGTGCGAATGGGCTATATGCGATTGGACTCAAACGTACGATTGAAACAGACGACTGAGAGACTTAGACGACTGAACAGACCGAATGACTCAGATGTGCGACTGGAGTGGGCGATTGACTCAATCGGGCGATTGATACTGCGATTGACTCAACCGGGCGAATGGACTGGCGAATGACTCAAACGTGCGAAAGACCGGGGCGAATGAGTTCAGTCGTACGATTGAGATAATCGTGCGACTGGGTCGGCTGAAAACGCGATTTTTGAACACTTTTGACCTAGAACGCAATTCTTTGCACCCTAGACGGCTGAAACTCGAAAAACACTTAATTTTCAGAACATGCAAGCGTAAAGACTCGATTTTTAGCCAAAAGAATGAAACTTTTTGCGTAAAAATGTAGACTTTTTCACAAAAACGATTGAATCAACGAAGAATCAAGAGCCAAAGCTCTGATACCACTTGTTAGGACCGTGTACGTACGGAGTACTAACTGATTCTTCGTTGTACCGAATCAAATAGTGCGGAATCCTATTTGATTGGCGATCCAATCAGTGAGAACGAATTCAAGATCAATCCTAACGATCAGAAAACGTTATGAATTGACTCGGAATGATCTGAAACGCTCTATGAAGTTGGAATGGTCGAACAGCACGTTCTGGGGCGATTAGGGTTTCTAGTATTCGAAGTGTCCCGTTTTTCCACGAATTAAGTGGTATTTATAGGTTACAGATCTCATTCGTGCGACTGAGTCTTGCGACTGACTCAGTCGTGCGATTGAGTAATACGACTGATTCATTCGTACGCTTGAGTCAGACTGATGACTCAACCGTCCGATTGACTCAGTCTCTTAGTTCAACCGTGCGATTGGACCATTCGCATAGTCCAGTCGGGCGACTGAAAGAGATGTTTAGTCAAACACATTCATGAACCTTTAATGATTCAGAACTATGTCTCACAACTGTAACCTATATAACATGGTCATATTAAGCGTGTAACAACTAATAAATAGATAAACATTAAATAATCAACAACCATATAATGAAGAGATTCTCATTAGATTGATTTAACATTACATATGTGTAACAAGATAGAAGTTTATTACATTTCAGCTCACTAGACTAGAACTGGGGACATGTGTACCAACACCCGCCACTATTATGAGACTGTGATTGGACCGCTGGCGAAACTTCCCCCATAGATTGGTGGGAAAGAGATCTCCTGGGACATCCAGGGTTCCATGTGATCTGCATGTCTTTTCCCTTTCCCGTTGGCGAGCTGGACCATGAAAATTTCCTTTCTTTTTTTCGTTCACCTGGGGGGTTTTCTTTAGCTCTTTCAGGAGATGAGCCAGTTTTCCCGTCTTGATCGCCGACTCGATTTGCCTTCTTAGTGAAAAGCAGTTATCAGTCGCGTGTCCGCTTTCCCTGTGAAATTCACAATACCTTCTCGCATCCCTTTTTACTCCTGGCTTCAGCGGGGTAGGTTTGGTAAAACTCAGGTTTTCGGTGGCTAGAATTTCGCTGGGGTTTTCGTTAAGGGTGGCAGGGCTATCTGTGAACTGGTGAGCTCCTCGGTGGAGGAGTGAATCGGGACTGGAAATGTTGGTTTGATTGCAGAGGGCGTGGCTGGAAACGTTGCCTTTCCCATACTTTCGCTCCTGGCCTTCTCTGCGGATCCCATGTCGGTGGCGTCGGCTTTCTCGGTGTTTTTTCTCGTAGTTGCTCACAAGCCCTTTTACCTCGGATGAACGCCTTAGCTCGTTCCAACATCTCTTCCACTGTTTTCGGGAGGCTTTCGTGGAACCGTTCCACAAGTTGATCGTTCTTTACCCCGTGGATGAAAGCAGAAATCCTGATAGTTTCATCAGCCCCCGGCACCTGCATGCTTTCCTTAGAAAATCTGACAATAAAATTTTCGATAGACTCGTGGTCTCCTCGCTTGATGTTATGTAACTCTGTGGGATCCTTTACGGCCAACTTCTGCTGGCTAAAATTTTTAAGAACCCATTTTTCAATTCTTCAAAGTTGCTTATCCCCCAACAGGGAGACTGTCGAACCATACCCTAGCGGCCCCGGTGAGGGTCTGGGCGAACATGTGGCACCATACTGGTACCGACCACTGTTCTACCTCCGCGGCTCCTACGAAGATCGCTAGGTGGTCTTCAGGATCTCCCAGCCCGTTATATTTTCCCACATTGGATGGCATTTTAAGTCTGGGTGGGAATATGAATTCTGCGATTTTTGGAATAACTTGGACCGGGACCTCGCCGTTGAGGGACGGTACGGTCTACTAAAGTCGTCTTCGAAGCTTAGCCTTTTCCCAACACCGTCTTCATCTTGACGCACAGTCTTCTTGGCTCCTTCTCCTTAGATGATCCTGGTCCGTCATGGCAGTTTTCTTCTTCTTCAGTCCTTAGTGGTTCTTCATATTCCAGTCGCATCCGGAGGTCCTTCCACCGTCTTTCCTTCTCTTCGTGTTGGAGCAGCAAAAGAATCTGCTCTCGATTTTGGTTGAGGAACTCCGGAGTTATGACAACACTGTGGGTGTTGCCTTCATCAAGGGTGGTGTTTGCGGCCCTGAGGGGGGAGGAGAGTTAGCATTCGGACCCTCGACATTGTCGGTGTTGTTGTGACAAGGAGTAGCTTGGTTTGAATCCATGGTGATAAGTTTTAGGATCGCTGGGTCCCACGGATGGCGCCAAATGTTGCTACACAAATCCTAATCAAGTGATCAAGATTCGAGGAGCAGTGCTTAATTGTCACCAGGATTATGATTCTGATAGGTTAGGAGAAGAGTATTGGTTTATTATCTTGTGATTTTTTGTGTGTGTTCTTCCTGTGGTTGAGAACCTCTATTTATAGTGTTTGTTGGTTTTTGTTGTTTTCCAGTCAGCTGCTATTCTAGGAATGTCAAAGTCTAAGATCTGATCCTATGGTCCTCTGGGCAGGAGATTCTATACATTTGGGTGCAAAGGGTTTCTTTACTTAATATTAATGCCTTTGTCCTCATAGTTGACTCCAGATTTCTGAGTTTCTTAGATCAGTCAAAGTTTTGTCTTTGTCTGCTTGTTATCTTTCGTCCTGACGATATTCGTTGGCCAACCAATAGGCGCTTGTTTTGTCTCGAATTTCTAAGTGTTGGATGTTCACTGTCCTTACTTACTTATACTTCTGGAACTGACTTTACCGCGGCTGGACTTTGACGAACCCTCAGGGCCGCGACTGGATTTTGACAGTCCTTCCAGGCCGCGGCTGGCTTTGCTTCCCAGGGGTGTGCCGCGGCTGGGGACCTTGGGCCGCGGTTGGAGCCACTAAATGTTGTGGAGGGGTGTTACCCCATCAGTATGGTCGTTTTTATTTTATTGTTTTACGTTGTTGTTTTTATTTCATTTTAATGTAGTTGCGGTTTAATTTTTATTATTTTCGTATCTAGAATTATTTAATTTAAGTATTTAGCTTGATCGTTTGATATTTAATTCCATTATTTATTTTATTAAATATATTTATAATAATTTAAATATCATTATTTAAGTAAATAAAAAAGAAAATATGAGGTGGAAAAATAAAAGTGTTTATGGCAAGGATATTGTTGGGGGTAAAAAGTGTTTGTGGCAAGAATGGGTGGAGGTGAGTGGAAAGCTAATGTTGCATGCCGATTAGGACTGTTTGTGGGAAAAATGGGTTGTAGCGTTGTGAACGATCTAAGCAAAGGCTGGAACACGGATAGGTGAGTTCGATTAAGATAACACATATCCTACGAAGCAGGGTCGTGCATTTGCCGTAAAAATGGATTTTTTCTAAAGGAATTGAAATCTGTCAAATAATTAAAATATGAACTGAAGTTGAAATTATAATGGGACTTAAATACTTATTGGAAACTTTAATGCGTTTGATTGTTAAGAAATCATGTATTGTCATAAATTTGTTGGAGTTGAAATGAGGTGGTGGTAGTGAGCTAGTGAAGGCGGTGGTCATATAGGTAAAGACTGGTGGTGATGATATGCTTGGCGATCTAGATAGCGATGGTGAAATTCTAGTTTTCTTAGTTGATTTACTTTCTAGATAGCGATGGTAATATTTTAGTTTTCTTAGTTGATTTACTTTTACTATACGGAAGGAATGCCGATGGAATTCATTTCAAATTAGATATGTATTGATGATACAGTTAAATAGGTGGAAGGAAGCTTGAGAGTGAACTTGACAAACTAACGACACTATTATTCTAATCTATCTTTTTTCCGAAGAGTTAAATATTGCGAGTTGCATAACCTAAATCGTATAACTAAAAATCCAAAACTTTCTAGGTTGCGAATCGTCAAGCTACCAAGGTAAAATCCTCCAACATGCGGCCTCAAATATAGCATTATGATGAAGAAACGCTGTAAAGAAGCCATGGATTAAGTTGGATGTGGGAGTTTTGGTGTCCCATTCTTTACGGACATAACTGCATAAGGTTTGAATCTCATGGTAGACTATAAAATTAAATTAAAATAAATTAGTTTGCGGTAAAATAGGCATGAATGTTTCCTTCTAAAATCTGCACCAACAAGACCTCATATAGTCCCACCCCTTGTGGTATGGTGGCACTAACCTTGGATTCTAACATGGAGGTTGGGGGTTCTAACCCCACTAACAACTAACTTGGTAAAGGATTTCACAATTAAAAATATTAATCTTTCAAAAAAAAACAAGACCTCATATTCATGATTGACAACATTATTAGAAGATAAAACCGATTTTTAAATAAACGAAATTTGAGATTTGACAACCTTAACTATGTTAGTCAAAAGTTTAATTTATAATTACATTAATAACTTCTTATTATATTCGTCTTAAAGTTCAGATTAAATTGCGTTTTCACAATTTGTACTATGGGAGTGTAGTTGGAGTTATATCCAACTCAAACATTACCTAATATGAAAATGCAACTTGATAAATAGTATGAATAGTGTCCATGAGCAGTAAATAGTTGGGTTTCAAACGTTATTGTTTTGCCACATATGTTTTGTGGCTTTTGCATTCCCACCCCCTCCCCACATGTGTTTAAGTAGGAAGTTCTATCTGCAGTGCCTTCCCTGTTCATCGTCATTGCTGCATCGCCGCCGCCTATCACGCAGCTGTCTGCACCGTCACCGCCATGGGAGGAACTGGTGGTCCTGGTCGCTCCGATATGGCCGCTGTCGGTGGTCTCTAATGACCGACTTTGGTGGCGTCTGTCGGGGCGGCTTTCTGGAGATTCCTCCCGGTGATGGCTACCAACGGTCTCCCCGTCGGTGTTTGTAGTGGCAAAGGCCACGGTGGCGGTCACAGTTTGATGGGTGTTTGTGGTTGTTCTAACACCCCTTTGTGTGAATAGTACCCACCGCCGCTATGCATGATAGTGGTTAGGGTTTATTTGCCCAGATTGGAGTGTTGCCACTTCGTATTCCCTTTTTCGGGTCCCGAGGTGGCCGTGGTGTGGTGGTGGTAGTGTTCTGATGATCATGGCTTAGGGTTGGCGGTGATTCTCTATCGTCTCCTCACGCGGTTGTCATCGATTGCTTTTGTTGCCGGTCAGTGTTTTTTGGTCGGCCTTTGGTGGCAATTGCATTGCTGGTCCCCGGCGATGTGGTGGTCGTGTTATCCCGACACCCCTTTGTACCGATACTAGCCATCAGACCCTTGGTCACGATTTTTTGGGCAATAAAAGCTGGAATAAACCTTGATTTGCTATGGGTCGATGATGATGACGACAACCGCATCCGAGACTATTGATATTGATGTTACTGCTAGGTTGATTGTCATCGTTGCTATCTAAAACACGTTGTGCCAATGGTTATTTATGTTTGAGATGCGTATGTCTGGTACGGCCTTGCTGTTGTTGTTGGGATAACTGTCGATGATGATGGGTCTTTGCTCACCTGAGACTATGTATTGTTGCAAATGTCCGGAAATTTGTTATAGTTATTTACGTTGTATCAAGGCTGTGATGGAATCAAAATAATAGCCCGTTGTTTGGCATGACAACATTTCTTGCTTGCAGTGGCGACGGGTAGCATTTTCTGAGCCTAAAATGAGTTTAGACGGTTCTTACTAAATTTAAGAACGTGTATATCCCACGCGCAACGCGCGTGGATAGCTAACACTAGTTGTTATAAATAATTTAAATTCAATGCTTCTAATGATAATCTTTAATGCGTATTCCTTAGAGCATTCACATTGATTCATCATTTTTATTCCTATAATTTAATTAAAATTTACTATCCATCAAATTATCTAATTTTTCAAAAACTTTTCACACTTTTCACATCCTATTCCCTGTCTCTATCTTTATATTACTTCCAAAAATTTAGTTTATTATTTTTTCTTTTTTCTATACACACATAAATTTGATGGAATGATTATAATTTGATGAATGGATTTAGAGATGATGAATCCAATCTAAAGGTATCTGAACCATTTTTTTAAATTTTGATAAATATGAATAGAATTAATGAATCTATTGTGAGTGACCTTAGACTCTAATTTTGCATCAATCTCTCCTTTTTCCGGGCTGTAATCGTGTTAGTTTAACTGTTTAAAAATACAATTCAAACAAGCTCATATAATTATTCATATAAAATACATCATTCCTAACTAGGATATGTTTAGAATCTTGAAAACACATCCATGTAACGAGTTTATTTAAAGGAGTCACATAAGGCGACCGTAAAGGGTTAAGCGTGTAAAGTGTTGATAAGCTGACGTTATAAAATATATAAAATTTGCTCTAAATTTAAAGAGATTCATATTCAAATATTCCAATAAACAAGTTAAACATTCATCTGAACCTATTTATAAAAATAATAAGTATATCACCTTAAATCCAGCCATTTTTATGTGGTGTTTGAACTCCCACGTCCCTAGGCGATCTCTCACGTCGACCGTGTGTTCCCCTCTCAATGTAAACAATAATTTCATTTTTAATTAAAAATCAATAGCTATAAAGTACGTGAACATTATTCCTTCAACCTAGATAGTGACATGTATAGTACATATAATACACCTTACATTTTTTTAGTCCAAAAAGACGTTTGCTTACCAACTAAATTTACCGGATGAAAACAATTCATAAGACGTGAAGAGGGAGGGAGAAGAAAAGACTATTGACTTGATGAGAAGAGAGGAAGGTAAATTTTGTTTACAGGAAATGTGAAAGGAGAGAGATAGACGCACGTATGAGCAATCTTTCTGGTTCACTAGTAGTACTGAATTTAAGAACCAGATATCTTATAAATAATTAAAAGAATAAATATATAACAAACTTAAATAAATATAACAATACTTTTTTCTTCCTAGATTTTGTATAACTAACAAAGTCTTAAGCTTTAAGATGATATCGAGTTTAAAATAATAAAGAGAGCATCTAGTAAAAAACACAAAAGAAGTTTAAAATCTAAAGCCCGCTACGACCACTAGGTCCTATTCCCAGTAGTCGACCAGTCCAAAAAAAAGCGCTTCAACCACACATTATATATCCAGTTTCCGCTTCAGCATTTCCGCTCCGATCTAAAACACTCTCCGTACGAAGGAGAGAAGGTGACACGCATCCCTTTCAACCACACATTATATATCCAGTTTTCGCTTCAGGATTTCCGCTCCGATTGTAAAAACACTGTCCGTACGAAGGAGAGAAGGTGACCACATCCATTTCGATCGTCACAGATACTCCAAATAATTAGAAAAAAAGCACCGTGGCCATGACCACGTAAACGCGGAGACGACTCTCATCACTATGCGTTGACTCCCAAAAAATCTAACGCAACCCATCTCTTACGGTGTTATCTTGACTTCTAAAACCAACGCATCTCATACGAAACTACAAACCCCAAACCACCCCCCCCCCCCCACCCCAAAAAGGAAAACAACTACTTCAAGAATCGAACACTTCATTCACTTGTGGTGTGTCATTGTCACTATGGATTCTTTACATAAAAAACCTCCTCATGCTATTAAACCTTGCATTCGTGATCATGGTTCTTGTTCTCCGCCGGTGCCGCGGCGTCCACCTTCGCCGCCGCCTCCACCGCCACGGGTGCCGCTTCCTCCACCGTCAACGCTATCCTTCCGCCAGTCACTCTCACCTTTTTTGATCATCATGTTCTGTGGTCTAGCGGTTTCTTTCCTGTTCATCTGTTACCTCACATGTGCAATGAGGTGTAGAAGACGCAGGAGAAACCGCGAGACCAGAGAACTTGAGGCCCATGAAGATCTCCTGAACGAGAATCTTTGGCCGGTTACAATTCATCCCATTTGGTTGATTAACACGATTGGCCTCGATCAGTCACAGATCGAGGCCATTCAGGTTTTTAAGTATAAAAGAGATGAAAGGTGGTCGAAGGGACCGATTGTTCGATTTGTTTGAGTGAGTTTGAAGATGATGAAAGCCTTAGGCTTTTACCTAAGTGTAACCACGCCTTTCATGTCCCTTGTATCGATACGTGGCTTCGGTCCCATAAGAACTGCCCGTTGTGTCGCGCGCCAATTATCAAGAACAACACGAATACTCAACACGAGATAACTGAATCGAATTCGACTGAATCGTCTAGTACAGTGAGGAAACCGAATCACCGGTTAATGATTCTGAGAATGTTGATGATCATCATGTGATTGAAGTTGAAAATAGTGAAGAAATTGTGAAAACATCTGGTGGTGTAGAGGAAACAAGCAGTGGGGTGAGGGTGCATAGTGATTTGGGTGATCACCATCATACACAAGTGAAGAATTGGTAACAATGAGGAGATCATTTTCTATTGGTCAATTGGTGGGGTCAAAGAAACAGATTAGCATGCCAAAAAGTGAAAATAAGTTAAACGAGTCGAGCTCTAGCATGCACATACGCCATAAAGGTACGAAGAGTTACTCGTCTGGGCATTCTATGCGAAAGCGAGTAGTTTCACGAGCAAGTGTCGTCCCTATAACCAATCTTATTGAGTATGACGATTGAGTAAAATATACAAAGATGATGGCTAGCTAGTATAAGTTGATTATAAGAACGCTATAAATCAGATGACTTTCAAAGACGAACGAATACTTTGGCAAAGGTATTACTCATCAACAATTTTTCGTCCACCAGTATATATTCGTACACATGGACAGTCGGAGATCCTTTCAATAATCGATTCGTTGGTGATTTTCGTCGCAGAAAGTCTTATTTTGATGGTAAGGTTTGTGATGCTTATATAGTTCGAAGTTTGAATATGTATTGCTTTGATTTTGGTTGAAGTCATGGAAAATATATAGCTATGATCGATATCTTGATGTTGTCGTGATTTCGAGTTTCAAATTGCGGTTAGGATACTTAAGATATCATGCATACACAAGATTAAAGTGACAAATGTTTTCTAATTCAACTTGTTTATTTAACACGTAAAACAAACATTAATAGCTCATTATCACTTATTCAAATAAGTTAGTGTTTAAAAGAGAATTGTTTTTTTTCATATAATTACGTACCCACCATAGGTCAATAGAAGTGACAGGGACTAAACACCAATATATAAAATGAGGTTGGTTAATGAGTAATAATTTTTGAGGAAAAAGAAAACAAATTTAAATGGTTAATTTTTTTAGTTTATGTTTTTTTAATTTTACACTTCTTACATACGAGTGATTATGTTTTTCTACATTATATACATACTATTAGCAAGGTTTGGCATGCGCTTCGTAGCGAACATTAACTTATATAGAAACGTAATAAAATCAAATCTCTTCCAAATGCAGATAATTCTTATGCTTCGTCACGAAAGCAAATGATTTGCCTTTTTATAGAGTGGGATGAAGGTGAGAAACCTTCCCTCAACTAATATGAGATGATTATACTAATGATTTGGTTTTCACTCTAGAACAAATGAGTTAATGAAAACAAAATCACTCTTTTCCTCTTATAAAGTGAGGATGAAGGTGATAAATACTCACTCAACTAATGTGGGACTATAGATGCAATTAATGTTTTAAAATATGATGGAGGGTAATTTTTGTATTATGGAAGAGTTATAAAAGATATAAATGATAGGTCTCCTAAAATGTGATTAAATTACCAAAATAACCCACAAGAGATTATTTTACAAGGTATAGATAACTTAAATTCGTGTATTATGAATTAGCTTTAGTAACGCGTGTATTACACATGTTGAATAAATAAAATATTATATATATAAAATTTTACTTAGTTATAAAACGATATTTTAAGATAATATATGATTTAAATTACATAAGAGTAAAAGCTATAAGTAATAAAACAACGATATCAACTTTTTAAATTATTTTTTCAAAAAAATCAAACATTTTGTTTAAAAATTTGTCATTTTTATAAATATGCTTATTATACTCTTATTTTTTATTATTTTTGGTTTATTTTAAAAACATTAAATTTAAATATTATATTTTTTAAATAAGTTTGATGTTTTAAAAAAATATTTTATAAAAGTTTGTTTCTTTAGGTATGACATTAATAAAATGATATCTTTCTTAATTTATTAGAAAATCATTTTTAATCTAAAAAAGCCTTAAATAATATTATATATTATTTAATAGGAGAGAGAACCGGAAATTTTTTTATAAAAGTTTGTTTCTTTAGGTATGACATTAATATTATTTTAATAGGTATGACATTAATAATATTATTTAATAGGAGAGAAAACCGGAAATTTTTTTATAAAAATAAATGTGATGTTGCACGTGTTATCCATAGTTATCCTTTTATTAAAGTAAAATGATAATACGAATTTGCTCTTTAGTCTATTTGGTCTTTAAGTGTAATTTATATTTTTATGTTTCCAACTTTTTTAAATTTGAAAATTTTCTATGTAAATCTCTTTTTATTTTAATCGTTCATTTATGTTTTACTTTTTTATTCGACTCTCCAGTACATTTATCATAAATTTAAAACATACCTTTGCACTTTAATTACAAGTTTTTGTAATCTCAACGCTTGATGTCACATTTTGTTTTAGGACACCCCGGGTGCGTGACTGATTCATACATGTGTTTTATATTGTTCATAAATTCAAAGTTTACGCAGCGAAATTCATTTTCAAATATACATCTTTCAATATTCAAAATTTCATATATTCAGAAGGATTTGATAAAATCCTTATAGTTACATTAATATTATCTAATAATGATGTTTTATTAAAACTAGGTTTGAGACCCGCGCGTTGCCGCGGCTATGTGAGTTTTAACGTAACCTTAAATCAAAATCAAAATGAAGGTTTGAAACCATAAAATCAGCAAAATACACAAGGTAAAACACACCAAAACCCCAAATTCGTAACACACAAGAACATTCAGAAGCCAAAACTAAATCAAAGTCCAACACCATAAACAAAATAGACGAAAATCAAAGCGCGACACAGTCCTATATAGAAAAACTAATGAAAATCAAAGCCCAAAAAAAAGCAAACAAAAAGAAAACCCAAACCTTAACAGGGTATCGATAACGAAAGAAATAAAGTAGGAAACCGGAGAAAGACAACGCCAACGAATACTATAAATGAACGTAATCAAAACATCCATCAAAAAGATGTCAAGAAACCAAAAAACTCACAAGAAAAACCTCACCCCCAAACCTCAAACCCACAAAACAAACCTATAAAAACACACAATATTTTTAAAAAGTCAGCGGAAAGCGAACCAGACGGCCTAGAGGTTCACTGGTCAGACCGTCGACCGAATTACGGACCGGATGATGTCATAAATATTTAAAAAAATATAAAAAATTCCAAATATTTATAAAACTACAAACACATACCATTCAAGTAAACATAGTCCAATTTAGCAAATACAACAACCCAAGTTTAAACAACCATAAACCAAACAAAATACAACATCCAAAGTTTAAACAACCATAAATCAAATAGTGATTCGCCAATAATATTAACGAACCGGTGTTCCTTAATCCAAAACAACATCCAAAATACATATCATTCAAGTAACATTGTCCAAATTAACGAACCGGTGTTCCTTAATCCATATCGAATAATATTTTTCTATTAAAATAAAAAAAAATTCAAAAAACCGGTTCAACCAGGTTCGCCGGTTCCGGTCGGGCCGGTCGACCGCACGAACCGGCCGGTTCAACCGAAAACGGCCCAAACCACCGAACCGAACCGGCATCCTCACCGGTTCCCGGTCGAACCGGTCGGATCAGCCGGTCCGATCCGCTTCGAATCTATTAAAATAAAAAAATTCAAAAAAAAACCGGTTCAACCCGGTTCGCCGGTTCCGGTCGGGCCGGTCGACCGCACGAACCGGCCGTTCAACCGAAAACGGCCCAAAACCACCGAACCTCCGGTTGGGCCGTCGACTGCACGAACCGGCCGGCTCAACCGAAAACGGCCCAAAACCACCGAACCGAACCGGCATCCTCACCGGTTCCCGGTCGAACTGGTCGGACCCCCGGTCCGGTCCGGTTTCGAATCTATTAAAATAAAAAAAATTCCAAAAAACAGGTTCAACCCCGTTCGCCGGTTCCGGTCGGGGCCGGTCGACCGCACGAACCGGCCGGTTCAACCGAAAACGGCCCAAAACCACCGAACCGAACCGGCATCCTCACCGGTTCCCGGTCGAACCGGTCGGACCGGTCAAACCGGTCGGACCGTCGAACCGGTCGGACCCGCCGTCCGGTCCGTTTTCGAAAACCTTGAAAACACATAAAAAACAAAACAAACCAAAAAAAAAAAAAAAAAATATTGTACACTATTCACACCGACCTACAGCAATTATATATATATATATAATCTTCTGTTAAAAATATATATTATAACTTTTCAAATTATCGTCACAAGAAATAATATGTGCTTAGGATTCATCATCCATTCTAGCACATATTCTTGGCTATACTAAACATAATTACCTAAAAAATTCGAAAATCATACATCAACAGAAAAGCAGTGAACACATTCAGTAGACAAGAAAATAGTTAGGCATGAATATAGATAAACAGTTTAATCATAATTTTAGGATAACCATACATTTAGGAGTCTGTTCCAACTATAATGTTCTCATTCATGTATACTGGTCTCTTTGTCAGTTAGACTAATAACAAGATCTTTCTAATCATTATTACCTGTACACTATTTGAACCGACCCCTGTATAGGATTTTCATCTATCCCAGAATATAACTTAATCAAACTATACATATACTTCGCAAATTTATTTTACAAATATTGAAAGAAGTCCAAAATATTTAAAACTTTATAGTAACTGCCATCTCGCGACTATAACATTTCGTCGTAGTCCTTGTTGCCGCAGGGTCAACTTGTAGTGAGACGAACATACATCATACTTTATCATTTTTATGTTTAAAAAAATTTAAAATTAAAGAAATTAATTATTCATCTTGTCAATGTGTTATCATAATAATTATTCTCTGCATCTCTGTTTATGTGTGTATTATATTATATATATATTCATAGATTAGAATCACTAGTAAGAATGTTGTCTTGTGATTATAAGCAATGTTTTCAAAACAGGACCAGAAAGCGAACCGGACGGCCTAGAGGTTCACTGGTCGGACAGGATGACGTCATAAATATTTAAAAAATATAAAAAAATTCTAAATATTTATAAAACAACAAACACATACCATTCAAGTAAACATAGTCCAATTTAGCAAAATACAACAACCAAGTTTAAACAACTATAAACCAAAACAAATACACATCCAAAGCTTAAACAAACATAAATCAAATAGTGGTTCGCCAATAATATTAACGAACCGGTGTTTCTTATCCAAACAACATCCAAAATACACACCATTCGAGTAAACATAGTCCAAATTAACGAACCGGTGTTCCTTAATCCATATCCAATAATATTTTTCTATTAAAATAAAGCAAAAAAGATTTTTTTTAAAACCCGATTCAACCCGGTTCGCCGGTTTCGGTCGGACCGGTCGACCGCACGAACCGGCCGGTTCTGATGAAGACGGCCCAAAACCACCGAACCGAACCAGCAACCTCACCGGTTCCCGGTCGAACCGATCGACCGGCCGGTCCGGTCCGGTTTCGAAATCATTGACTATAAGGTCATAAGTTTTAGTTGTGAGAAATAACATTTTATACAAAGTGTAAGTGAAGTAATTCAACGCTCCTTACTAAAGGGCTGTTTGTTTTTTTCAAAAAGGTCTGCGTGACCTCTTATGTCTGCACCAAGAAGACCACGCGCAGACATAAGGCTCTGTAGTGCGTTTGTTTTTTCGAAGACGTTTCATTAAAAAACGTCTGCGCGAGTTCTTCTTGGTACAGACATGGTTTTCTCACTTCTACAATCTTCCAACCTCTTCTACCCTCCTCCTTCCCCTTTTCCCATCACGTCCTCCACCCCATCGCTTGCTCCTCCCCCGTCACCGTTCCTCATCGCCGGTCATCGGAAAATCACACAAATGCACACTTATTCGTACCTCATCAGATTGTCGTCGGAGTATCGCCGGATACTTCGCCAGAAATCCACTCATCAGCGGCAGTGTTTGACTTTAGCGAAGCATCAAAAGACGAGGTTTTACGTACTCCGGCGATGTGTAACGATGCTTGTGTGTTGGAACGATAAGTACGATTGACGCCGAGGGAATTTGTTATGAGATCTGTTAATGTTTTGAGAAGTGAGTTTGATTGAATTTTGTAGATCCACCACCTTCACGAGGCAGAGAGCCCCTCGACCCTGCTGTCGACCACCGTTGCGCCGCCGACCCACGGCAGTTCACGGCGGTGGAAGATTTTTTGATCTTGAACAAAGTGTGGTGAATTTAGGGTTGATTTGAATCAGCTTGTGTGTTTAGGGGTTTTAGGAATGTGAGATTTGTGTATGATTGGAAGGGGTTGAAGTTGGAATTAGATGAGAGATGTTTGATTTTGGGGTGTATTATGAGGTTGAATGCGAGAGTGATGAGCTTGATGAAGCAAAATTGGTTATTGAAGAGCTGTTGATTTTGGGGTGTGTTTATGAGGTGGAATTTTGTAGATCAACCACATCCACGAGGCAGTGATGTACTGTGTATATGTTATTATAATG
This sequence comes from Flaveria linearis, assembly GCA_024085815.1. NCBI lineage: Eukaryota > Viridiplantae > Streptophyta > Magnoliopsida > Asterales > Asteraceae > Flaveria > Flaveria linearis. Next base: position 18,605 of record JABSNV010000412.1, on the reverse strand, counting down.
ATTAGAGAATTATAATGTATTTCTAAGAACCGATCTATGTGCAATTGGTGTTGATACTGAAGATCGAATTAGGCTCTTTTGTCAGTCTGCAGAAGTTAAAAACAGACAGTCTTCTTCTTGCAGACTGTAGAGGTTTGGTCCACCTCTTCTGCTGCAGATGTCTGCAGATGTGGTCCGCAGACTGTAGACATTTTTCTGCAGAAAAACAAACAGCACCTAAACCCAGCAAATATAGAAGTTATTTTTTTACTTTATAATCACAATATTTTATAAAAATCATAACAACCCGTCTAAACCATTTATTTATATGTGTAACTACTAAGATCATATTAAATATTAAAATATGGCACTATTATGTAAATATATTTGAATTGATATATGTGTATCACTTGTAGACATATATATTATTATAAAAGTCTACACGTGTAAGTTTATTATTACTTTCCGATCCACATATGTGTTTGAAACTTGTTACGAGAAAGGGGGAGCATATAATTTAACTAATCAAAGAGAGAGCATATCAGATTATGTTGAATTGGAATCTATCCTTAAGAGATACAAGATGTAAATTAATAGTAGGTTTATGAAGTTTGTGAGTTTGATGTTTACTTAGACTATTACAATTATAAACTTCTCGCTTAACTTTTATTAATAAATGAATGATTTAGATCGACTCTCATGATACTACTTTCTAATACTTGTGGCTAGATCTTGTAAACAACCTTTCCCCACATATATTAACAATAACACAATTTTTGTATTCGTGACACCTTTCTCCTTAAAGGATCTCTTACCAGGGCAAAATCACTTGAAGGTCATAGCACAAAGGCTTTTGATATATTTACCATAACCTTAATTTGACAACTTAAGACATAACCTTAACTTTCCAACCTAGCACTTACCATATAATTAACAAAAAGATCATATTAGAAACCAAAAGACATAGACAAAGTGTAAAGCAAAAGAAAACACTAAACCAATTATACCAAACAAAGATACGTGGGGTGATATACATTTTCATGTGTGTTTCACTACACAACACAAACATAAAGTTATCTGGTCCTGTAGCGACAGACATTGCGAATCACCACAACTCATGCATGCACCCACTACAATTTTATATCAATTCTTACTTTACATATTGCATAATTTGTCTCATGCTGATAAATCCTCATGAAGTTCAACTTCATACTTTCTCATCAAGAAATCACAAAACATTCTTCAAGCAATTACAGTAGATGCGTGATAAACACCTGATTTCCTACTAAAAGAATCGTTTGAATCTTGCTTCTACTAATTTTTATCATAACCGAATGACACATGCTCAACATATACTATTGATTTACCTGATCTCATAGGTTGCCAACATATTGATAGTTTCAATAAGTTTACTGATAATAGCTCTCATCTCACGGTAACAAAAAGAAAAATATCACCATATATATCCATAATTAAAAGCTTATATTCTTGGAAGCAAGAATGTTACAAACAAAGCCATGCCATATTATTTAGCACAACTCAAAATAAACCAACCCTATGTACCATCCAAAGGGGAAATATATCAACAAGAATAAAAAAAAAAGCAAATTAGTTTGGTCTGAAAAGAATATACTAAGTTCTTGACCAATAGTACCATCAGGGTCGATCAAATGAAAGTTTCTGATCGATTCATCGATTTACCCGAAACCCGATTAAAGTTTCCCCTTAGGTACATTATATCATCTCCTCGTTTAACATCGTTCGCCCTTACGATCCCTGCGCCAACATGCACCGTTTCCATGTGTTTCAAAACCTTGATATCGGTTGATGATGGTTGTCTCTTGAATGCAACCCTACTTTCCTTCCATTACAATGCATGGTCCACAAAGGCATAGATAATAAAGATATATCGCGTGTAGACTCGAGTTCACTCGAGCACTCAAGCGCGATCCTTAGGTTGCCATTTCTCATCTCACGGCTAAAAAAGTGGGGAGATGATGTGATTCAAGGAGGAGAATAGGGTTTGGGATTTAGGGTTTGTTTGGATGCAAAAGTTTACTTTTCCGGTGCGTGAGCCGTAGATAGTGCCCGTGATGTTAGTGGCGGTCGTCAGGGAGATAAGCGATGACGATTTGGTTGTTGTAAGGCGAATAGGATGACTTTCGTCGTTGCACACTGGTTATCAACAAGCGTGCATGTGCACGCTTGAATGAGGAGTTCTAAGATGGACGAAGGAGCCGCCATGATCGGACTTGTTTGTGGCATTCGACGGTGGTGAAGTTCGCCGGAGCTACCGTGGGATAGGCCATTCCGGTGACCGGAGTATTAGTATCTTTTGGGAGATAGAAGCTTGGGTGGAAGTTAGGGTGGTGTAGGGTTTATATAGGGAATGTTGGGTGGTCATAATGCAAAAGAAAGATATGTTGAACGAATAATATTATAAGAAGAAATGATATTTATAGTTTAATAGTTTAATTACCACCAATGGTAAATTGAATTAGAAATTCTTCAACCGGCGTAAAGCATGATAAATATTATACTACTACTTAAATACAAAGTCGGTTGGCTCAGCAGCCATCACGTGTCACCATCCTATTCGTCCACTCAATTTGATTTTTTTTTATTTTCCTTTTCCCAAAAACTTTTAGGTATATAAGAGTTGATTTTACGAACACACTCAAGCTATTTTGATGGAACCGGTTGGGTCACCATGTAATTAATGCAGATACCGGATTCGATTCCCGTTTCTTATAATTGTTTAGTTTAGTTGCCTTTGTTTTTTTTCCTTTACAATTTCCTTTGACTTTTATTATATTTTCTTAGCTAAAAGTTCATGTTTTGACATTCGTAACTTTTTGATGTAAACTTTGTTAAGAAATAAGGTTGGTCAAGTATTAAATTTTTCAAAATTATTTTATATACACTTTGATTTTGTCTACGTTTTAATGTAAATTTTGCTTGTAAATGTATCGGGTCAAATATAATATGTTTTCATTCGATGGTAAAAAAACCGAACTGGTCTATGTTTCGACGTAAATTTAGTTTGGAAAAGAGTTGACGTGATTGTAATATATACTTTATCATGTATGACGACGCTGCACATGTTTTTTTATATAATTTTGAGTTGTCTATGTTTTCACATAAATTTTGTTTCGAAATGAGTCAGGTCAAATATGATACATTTTCATTTAACGAAGAAAATCGAATTACTTTACATTTTTGACGTAAGTTTAGTGTGGAAATGAGTCTAATCGATTGTAGCCAAGACTTGTTGCCTAGGAGTTTTCAGTTTCAAGCCGTTCAATTCCACCGCAATGCGTGAGGACAAAAACTAGTTTTACTTATTTATATGATTGCTAGATTTGTCTACGAATTGTTTACAAAGTGAATCAGAAGAAAGACACTCGACATAGAAGATGACTAGAAGAGATATCACTACACCGGATCTTAAGTTCTATTAGGTCTTTTTACCATGAATCCAAGAATACATGCAATATACTTGTCCTAATTGTTGAAGTCACATAAGTCAACCTCAACATACTTCAAGTATCTCCAACGCGGGCAACCTTATGGCATCGTACACCAACACGGGTAGGCATGTGGCAACGTATCTCACCATGGCTCGAACACCATTTGGAGCCTCCATTAGGCTCATGTCAGTCCTTGCTCCCATCAGAAGTTTCAAATGGTCCAATTAAACTAAAACTTTAGGCTTATATCATTTTGTTAATATTTAAATATATCTATATATTCTATATATTACTTACATTAAAGTAATTACAATTCATAAAATACATGAAAAAATTCCAATAAAATATTTTAATTTACTAATTCAAACAAATAAGTTTAAAGATTATTCTTGAAACCTAAATATTAAACAATAGATAAATAAGTTAAGAGGATATTATGTTTATAAGTGTATGAATATACCTTCAAATTACAATTCGGTTTGTATGATTTCGGTTTGGTTTTTTCGGTTTTTGTTACAGGTAAAACCAAACCAAATGGAAAAAATCGGTTTTTAAAAACCATCAAACCAAACATTCGATTTCTTGTCTGTTTCGGTTTTTTTCGGTTCAGTTTCGTCGGTTATTCGGTCACAGTTCAGTTATTATGGTTTATTATACCCCTAATACGTGTGTGTATACACACGTAATATGTGCATTACATACACACACAACGAAATGCTATTCTAAGGACTCTTAAGTATTTTGAAACTATCAAACTTTTTTCTAGCAGATGTTTACTTATATATGTAAAAGAGTTTATTTTTTACACATGCGTAAACACATGTAAAAAGAATTTGCACAATATTACAAAATAAACATAATTTTTCAATTTTATAAGAACTATGAAACTCTCATTTTATATATATATTTATACATGTGCAAAAAAGATTTCTTCCAAAAAAAAAAAAGTCTCATTTAATCTCTCCCATACACATATACATATCACACCTCCAAATCTTCTCATACTTTAAGAATTTCTCTTAGCCTCCTACTACGTAAGTACTGAGGTTATATCTCCGTAAGTGAAACCTGACACCCCTTAGCCGATTATCCCTAACCCTTCTTATATAAGTTAATGCCTCTGTAACTGATATGATGTCCCCACGTCTCACCTCACTTATGAGCAGTGAACCATAGGGGTACGTATTATTATGATACAATTTGCCGATTTATGGCCGATAACCACAAGGATCTTAGATGTATAAAAAAGATCGCATCATTAATCTTATCAAGCTTTTGGAGCATTTATATCAACAAGTTTGACGTTCGCGTTACGCGGCGATGTCATCTTCGCAAGGGTATATCTCGAAACGGTAACACTGACATTGTCTGCGTGTTATAATTTATAAAACTATATAACCGTTGGGTGTACCGTTTAACGGAAAGTATAAACTTAATTAAATGGAAGAACAAAAAAATCATTAAAAATAATCCACGCTAAGCAATGGGCTAATGGTCGTTTTCGTTTAGCTATAGTTATAAATTGTGGTTGCGTAATTTAACGTGTGATTTAATTTGAATTAAAAAAAGATATACAACAAAAAAAATAAAGATCAAAAGATTCCTAAAAAGAATAGGTGTTGCAAGAAAGAAACCACAAACATTGTTGGTTAATATATAAAAACAAGAAAAAACCTTATTAATATAGTTATTATTAAGTTTATATAATATAGTTAAATTAATAATAATTATCATTTGCAAACAACTAAAAATGTTTGTCTAATAAATTAAAGTAATGATTTATTTAGCTCCTAGAATAACACTTACATATTTAACATCTTAAATTAACATCTTAAATTGCTTTTATTCAAAAAAATCAACTTAGATGAGAAAAAAAATAGAGTAAATTACCATTTGCATCCTTGTGGTTTTGGTGATTTTGACCATTTGCATCCCTACAGTTTAAAAATCCTCATATACACCCTAACGTTTCATTTTTGTTCCCATTTGCATCCAATTACTAACGACGTTAAATAATTCAGTTATTTTTTATAAAATGACGAAATTACCCTTTCTCTCTTTCCTCTCTTCTCCATCTCTCTCTTACCCTTAACCCACAACCACCCCCCACCCCCACCCCCCCCCACTCTTTCTTTCTTTCTCTCTCTTAACCCTATACAAAAAGAAGAAGCCACCACCGGAGAATTATCAGGCTACCCACGCCTCATCTCCGTAACCACCCACCCCGCCGTCGCTGGCGACACACCACCACCACCGATCTCTGCACAAACTACTACGTCTCCACCACAAATCCACCCTCCTTCAGACCTTATAACAGATCGGTGTGAAGATGATGTTTCTTAGGTTTATTGAGAGTTTCTTGAAATTGGGGATTGAAGTCCAATGGGAGAACAGATTCTTACTTTACAAGCTGTAAAGCCTTGCAAATCCAACAATGGTGTTTGTGGGTTCAATTCATCTGACCCAAAATCGCGACGGTGGATCGGTTTCGGTTTACATCGGGCATCTTCAAGAAAACAAAGTGTACGCCATCAAATACCTTCACAAGCAAATCCCACATCAAATTCATTCTCACGAAATCATCTGCAACGAGATCTTGATACTATCGTCTCTAACCACCCAAATCTGGTGAACTTCATGGGTATTGCAGCGATCCCAGAGGGTTATTATTGGTTTACGAATACATACCCATGGAACACTTGCTAATCATCTTCACGTTTACAGAAAACATGTGTTTACCATGGCAATTAAGGCTTGAAATCGCTATACAGATAGCAACAGCAATTGAATACCTTCATTTCACAGTAGTTCCCCCCAATTGTTCCACAGAGACATTACGTCCAACAACATATTTGTGGACAAAGATATGCGGTTCGGTGTCGGGATTTCGGGTTATCACGGCTGTTGATCCGTGTTGCGTGTGGATGGGTCCTCAGGGCACACCCGTGTATTTGGATCCGGATTATTATCGGTCGTTTCGGCTGACGAGAAGAGTGATATCTACAGCTACGCGTCGTTTTGCTGGAGTTGATCACCAAGAATGAGGGCGGTGGATGTGAAGAGGGATATAGGAGATGACGCTGGCGGAGATGGCTGTGGGAAGATACAGATGGGTTGTTGTCGGAGGTGATTGACCCGCGGTAGCGACGGTGGACGTGGCGCTGTGGCGGCGGTGGCGGAGCTGTCGTTCCGGTGTGTGGCGGCGCTCTAGCTCATCTTTCTGTATAGTGTTTTGATTTAATGAATTTTGATTCTTGCATCATGAATGCTTACTGAGAAATTAGTGTTCTTTTGTTGGGGTTGCATGATCAAAATTAGGGCTTGAAATGTGTGGGGTGGGTCGGTGATCTTTTAGGGGTTTTAATCTACGTGGTGGTGAGGGGAGTTGTGATGGTGATGCGTGGTTGTGTTGATGGTGGTGGTGATGGAGGTGATGAGAGATAGAGAGATGTGTGTCAGTGTGTTCATGTTTGAGAAAGAAAGAGAGAGAGAAAGAGAGTTTGTGGTGGTCAAAGGAGAAGAAAAGGTGATGTGATGGAGAAAGAGAGAAGAGAGAAAGGGTAATTTCGTCATTTTAAAAAACTTAACTGAATTATTTACGTCGTTAGTAATTTGGATGCAATGGGAACAAAAATAAAACGTTAGGGTATATGAGGATTTTTAAACTGTAGGGATGCAAATGGTCAAAATCACCAAACCACAAGGATGCAAATGGTAATTTACTCAAAAAAATAACTGACTATTATCAAACTATATGTACTCTAGTTAACCCCCATGTTAAAATCATCAAAATAAAGCTAGTGGGCTGTTCTGTAAATTTACAGTGACAAATTTGTAAAACCAAAAAATTACCTGTAGTTACCGACCAACTTGAATTATTGTATACTAGTATTTTAACCCGCGCTTCGCCGCGACGCGAGCGCGTGTTGTTATACTAACACTGACGTGATTAGATTCAGAAAGTGAAAGTTATTAAGCCGCGACTACTTGATTCTGAACATCTCAATGCAGATTAAAAAGCATGTCGTAACAGTGTCAGAAAGCAAGAAAATGTATTTGTATTTAACCATATATATAAAAAAAGTCAGATTATTAATTTAGTTAATTAATCAAGAACTAAAAGGGGCTGCCTGGTATTGACTTAAATCTTATTTTACGTTAAATTTTTTTATGCATCGTACGAAACTGCGTAAAAATTAAGTTTAGAAAATCCAAAATCTTATGTAAATCCATCTTACGATTGTAACATAAGAAACCATGGAAAAATTACAATACAGCTCCTGTCGAAAAGTTCCGGTTAGCCATAATTTACTAGCATCGTAATTTGTGATTTTCATGGTTATTCAATTTCAAATGCAATTTTTTAATAATAAGTTTTTATAAGTATGCAAATCATGGGACAGGGTATAATGCATGATGTGTAAAAAAATTTGATAATTGTCATAGTAAGACTTATATGAATTTAAACTTTTTTTCGAATCCGAAGCATTTTAAAAGTGACTCTATGAATCTATACTCTCTCTTTCTCTGTCATAATATCATCCCACTATCGCCATCTTCTTAGACACCCGCTGTCATCTTCAACTATTACCGCCATCATTTCCGACTACTACACCACTCAGATCTGACACCTCACCGATGAAAAAATATGGCTTCAATTCTCAAAAGTCATCCTTGTGTATGCGAACATAAGTTCATTGGCGCTCATTGTTGCTAACCACCACCGCGAACACAGGCTCACTGGCGTTTACATCCACCATTGCCAACCATCTTTGACGAACATGACAACCTAATCGAATGTCACCAAGATCTCAAATCTTGTTTTTTATTCTTTTTCGTGTTTTCCTGATCCGACCATTACAGATTTTGTTCTTGGGATGTGTTTGTGGTTACGTATCTTCAGAAACATGATGAATTCCCGGAGGCAAGGGTGGAGATGGCGTGAGAAGAGGTGGCGGCGTGAGGAAAGTGGCGCACTTAACGATTAAAATTACCAAAATACTCTTGGTAGCAACTGACAAGAGGATTTAATATATATTATAATATATATAATAGAACCATTTGAAGGACTATTTTAATTTTTTAATTCATAAATGTTATCTTTTATTCTAATTTTTAAGTTATTTTAGGTTTTTAATCTTTTTTTTAATATGTTTTTATAAATTATGAAAGATGAAATATAAATTCTAAAAATAAATTAATTTGATAAAGGTAATGGAATATAGGAACATCTAGGGAAAATTTATAAAAAAAACTAATATGATATTACGTGCTGTGGAGAAAATGGGAAAAAAAACTTTTTCTGTTTTAAGACTATATGAAATGATTCAAACTTGTTAATGGCATTCACGTGTAAGCTACGTCAATAGTGACATTATAAGCTCACAAAGATGGAAATGGTTCAAGCACTTCATTTAATAAGGCTGTGGATATATAGACACCTCCAAAATTATAAATTAATACTCAAACTTTCTATACGGGTTATATAGCCTCATACATATCGTATAGATGGTCGTATAGTCCTATACGGGTGTATAACCCATCTGACAGCTCCCTTAATTTTTCCTCGTAGTCAGTGTCAAAATTTGCTATACGCGTCGTATAGCCCTATATGTGTTGTATAGGGGTTGTATAAGGATATATGAAGCGTATAGCTCTCTAACAGCCCCCCTGAATTTTACTTGTTTTCAGTGTATTCGACCTGTGCGCTGCGTATGGACCTATACGCGGCGTATAAGAGGGTGTCAATTTATCTTGATGGGTGTCTATATATTGGGACTCTTTAATATTACCCAAGTATTTCTTCAATCATTGTTTACTTAATTATTTTTAATTGAAAATAATGCTTAAAATTCATTTTCATTAAAAACAAGTATATAAATAATTAAACTTTTGAACGCTAAAATAAGACCCTGCGCAAAGCGGGAGCTTTATGCACCGGGTACGCCCTTTAATCTACAACCATACATTTCATCCAAGCATGGTCGATCAAAATTAGCAAATTATTTACTTCTTTGTTATGCACTACATCACTTTTTCTAATCTTTCTACCATATTTGCTTTTGTTTGTGCATTCACAAACGAAAAGTGATAATTGTGGCTAAAGGCTTTGCCATCGTATTAAAAAATAGTAGAGTAAATTACCGTTTGCATTCATGAGCTTTGGTAATTTTAATCATTTGTATTCCTACAGTTTAAAAATCCCCATATACCCCCTAACATTTTATTTTGTGTTCCCATTTGCATTCAAATGACTAACGACATTAAATAATTCAGTTAATATTTTATAAAATAATAAATTACCTTTGACTCTAATCCCTTTTAACTTTATCTATCTCTCCCTTCACACACACACACTCCCCATTCTTTCTCTCTATATCTCTCTCTCTCTCTATCAGAGATCTCGCCGGAAATGAATTCACTGGCGTCGGAGGTGGAGGCGTGTGGATTGTTATGGGCGGCGGTGGAGGCGATGTGGGTTGTGGTGGCTGCGGCGGTGGAGGCGGTGTAGGTTTTGGTGAAGCGCAGCTGTTGAGTGGTGTCAGAAATGGGTACTTACCGTGCTCCAGCAACTCAATCTCGCCAGAAATGGGTTCACCGATGTCGAGGTCTTGAAACCCACAACAACAATCTCGCTGACAACGGCTTCACCCGTAATTCCTCTAATTGCTCTCTTCGGCGGTGGAGTGGTGTCAGCAATCTCGCCGACAACGCGTCGAGATCTTGAAACCCACAATAGCAACGGAACTAAGGTTCTCTTCGAAGCTGAAGAAGCCAACAACAGCTTCACCCGCAATTCCTCTAATTGCTCTTTGTTCATACACAACACCCCTTGTCTATCTACATCTGTTAAACCAAAGAATCTAATGATTTGTGCTCAGAAATGATCGGTTGAAGCAAATAGTGTCTTGCTGATGCTGCAATCAGTGAGCTTATCATCCATACCACCCGTAATTTTGTGTCTTTATGTGTTTGAGAGAGAGAGGGAAGAGGGAAGAGCGAGAGAGATAAAGAGAGAAAGAGTGGGGAGTGTGTGTGCGTGTGATGGGATAGAGAGAGTTAAAAAGGATGTGAGTTAAGGGTAACTTTGTCATTTCATAAAATGTTAGCTGAATTATTTAATGTCGTTAATCATTTGGATGCAAATAAGAACAAAAATAAAATGTTAGGGGGTATGTGAGGATTTTTAAATTATAGGGATACAAATGGTTAAAATCACCAACCTTAGGGATGCAAACGGTAAATTAGTCAAAATAGTATATATATCATGATACATGAATACATAACAGTTATTTTTTAGAGTAAAATGTCATTTTCCCCTGTTGTGTTTGTTGAATCTGCCATTTCAATCTAAAAACTTTCTTTTTTGTCATTTCAGTCAATGTTTACCAATGTTATCATTTTCATCTCCATTCCACTAACTCCGTTAAGATCTCAGTTAATATCAGTGTATTTTAGTCTTTTTCAACACCCTGATTATCCAACTAAAACAAATTAATCTATTAATATTCAACTAAAACCAAAAACATGAAGTGACTAGTGAAACCGGGCATTTCAATTTAAAAACTTCAATTAACCCTAACTCATATTGTTCGATTGAGGTCTATTAAGAGATTTCAATTAATCTTCACATTTTGTTCTAACGTGTACCTTTATTGGATTGAGGGCTATTGTAGGATTGACGTATGCTGTTGTCACGTTTTGTTTGATTGAGGTATGTTGTTGTCACGCTCGTATTGTCACGTTTGTTTGAACGTGAGAACAACAAAACTCAATCAAACAAAATGTGACAACAATATATCTCAATCGAACAACGTTACACGTTCGATCAAAACTTTAAGATCAATTGAAATCCCATAGCACACCTCAATCGAATAACATGAGTTAGTGTTAATAGAAAGTTTTAAACCGAAGCGCCCGGTCTCACTAGTCGCTTCATATGTTTTTTAGTTTTGATTATACCTAACGAAGATGTTAACGGAGTTAGTGAAGTGGATGAAAATGATAATATTTGGTAAATATAATGACTGAAATGGTAAAAAAAATTTTGAATTGAAATGACAAATTCAACAAACGTCAGAAATAAAAATAACATTTTACTCATTTTTTTATTTTTGTCCATATTTGAGACGGATTCCTTACAAAATGCCAACTAGCCTTAAGAACACCAAAAGTATTCTTGATATTTTTTATGATTCTTGCACTTTTTTAAATTAGCTCTTTATTCATCAATGGGGTCTCTAAACGTCTTTATGATCACCAAATGCTCCATATATATATATATATACCGTCGGCCAAAAAATATTTATGTGGGTAGTAATTCCCATTAGCAAAAAAATCAAGCTTTGATTATGATAGGTGATTGTTTATATAATACTAGACTAAAGATTCGTGTAATACCGGTTCCAATCATTAAAAATTGTTTTTGATAAAAAGGTTTGTAAGTCATAATATTATTATTAATACTTTGTATATTTATTTTTATATTTAAATCATCTATATCTAATATTAATAGCTTTTTTTATCAATATTTATAAGTATAAATAGTGTATAATATGAAATAAAATGAAATGAACTTATAAATAAGAACTTTAGATAATAAACAAATAATTAAACATGAGAGCAGATATAAACATTCAAAAACTTCTTTGTATACAAAATTGGATATTGTTTTTGTAATTTTATCATCATAGTCTAATATTAATAATTTTAATTCATCCTAATTGTAACTCGAGATAATACAACATAGAGCTTGAATTGATGCCGGGACCAAACATGCAATAATTACATAAAAGTTTGGGCTATCGTTGCAATTTTTAAGTTTGAGAACTAAACATGTAATTTGATTAAACCACAACGACCATTATGTAATTTTCTCTTTTTGTTGACCAAATACATAAATCATTTCATGCTTACATCAATTAGAACTAAATCAAGTTTCATGCTTTCATAAACAATAACATAAATCAGTCAAACTGATGTAAAAACCAAAATACTAAAGTTTCTTGAAATCAAAATCAAAATCCTTGAATCTTACGAACCAGTTCTACTGTTACAATCGAGATTTGTATATATGAGCATTGAATTGAGACTTTGCAGAATAGCTGTTGTGATTTACAATTTAGGGTTGTGAATAATTAAATAAATCAATGGAGGCGTAAAAGGATCAGCGATTGAACTTGAAACATAACGTGATTTGTGGTAAATCGAAACCATGATATGTTTGTAAATTAAAAAGGATATAAATGGTTCATCTTTCTATTTGAAATTGATATCATGATTTGGGAAAATCAAAACCCTGAATGGATTATTTAAGACTCTTGATTTAATGAAATATCTAAAATCGTTTTGGAATAGAAGACGTGTATGAGGTTTCTTCTCATTTGCAACGGACGAGTGAGTTAGGAAACTTTAATTGCTTGTTTGAATAAGCAAGAATCCAACACGTTCGATTTAAAACAAGCTGATATTGTTTTAGGATGTTACCGATATATATTTGATTATTTGGGTCATCTTTTATGTATTAAATCAAATATTGCGGTTGTGACCAAAACCATATTGGTTGTTTGTATACCAACAATGTAATGCTTTTTGAATTCCGAATATACTAGTAGGAGGTGCTTATCTTATGTTTCATTTCAATTCTGTATGCAAACTTATCTGTCGGAATGCATTTTCTAAGCCTACTATATTTCTTTGAATGTTCATAATTATGCTTTGAAGACTAAATCACTTAATGTTTTAGCAACAGATTTTTCACTGATATGCTATGAAATCTTGCCCTTACAGAGCTTAAAATCAACCACCAATACTCCTTAACTAAAACATTATCTGCTATAAATTAATTTTGTAAAGCACAATTTCTCATCTTCCAAAAAAAATTTTTTCTAAAAATAATGACTAAAAACACAAACCGTACAATACTACAATCATTGACCTCCTGACTTTATCCTTTGCCTTTATTGATCAATCATTAGAAGCTTTTTTTATGGTCCCTTTGTTTAGACAACCTTTAATTTTAAATCAACACCCCTGTATCCTATACCCGCGTATGGTCCATACGCGGCGTATAGGGTACATTGTTGATTTAACGTTTATACCCTATACGACGCGTATGGGTCCATACGCGGCGTATAGGGTATGTTGTTGATTTGACGTTTTATACCCTATACTCGGCGTATGGGACCATACGCGGCGTATAGGGTTTGACATTTTATACCCATACGTGACTTATGACCCATACGTGGAAGAGCTATACGCCGCGTATGGAACCATACGCGGCGTATAGCTTATATATTTATTTTTTTTTAATTTTTGAGTTTTTATTTTAATATATACATAATTTGAATTAAAATTATTTAAACAATACAATACGAATACAATAATAAAATTAAAATTAAAAATATATATTCGCATATTACAAATTATAAATTAAAATAAATTTATATAAGCCGGGGTTCTCGGTTATTCTCTATTATTACGTTGTATTCCGAGATACGAATCCTATACATAATCCCCATTCTGCAGCACGTACGCTGCGGTTAAGAATCCAAAGATTACTTAATGTTGGCATCGGATAATCTCCTTCTAACTTAACGTGGACGAAATGATTGTTGTTGACATGAACAATCGACACGACATGATGAGGCATGACAGTTTTCGGATCAGCCCATAATGGGAAAAATGTTTGACAACCTTATTGCTTAGTAAATGAAGAATAACCCCAAACTTTTGAGCAACCACTAATCCTATACGGCATTATCATCCAATGTTCTTCTGGTGCAGGTTCCACACTTTGCCAATCGATGGTGTGACGTAATTCGTTATACTGTCCGGGGTACAAAGTATCGAAAACTTCTCTGTACTCCAATTCATCTCTGTCCAACTCTTCTAAAAGTTGTGTCCGCACATACATCCACTTATTTTCGTCAAACCCTAAGCCTAAAGCTATTGATCGAAAACCACGATTCCCATCGGGTCGGACATCTCGTATACGTGAAATATACTGATGAAAGATTGACGGAATCCAATTTTTAACCTGTTTATATTGTTTAATTGGTGATCTCCGACAATCGAAGAAAACTCATTAGTACCCCGTGATACTTTAGATGACGTTGAACGACTACGTTGCATGGCAGGCTTCTGGGGCTTTATAGCTGAACTTGTTCTTCCGGAAATATGAGACGCAATAAACGAGCTATGTCTCGGCATGTCGCACGTACTTTGTTGAGTGTCGTACTTTGTTGTTGAACCTTTAACGTTGGACGACCGCGAATATCTGTTCGAACAACAGGCGCTTTTTTGTTATTTTTCCATGGATACACACATTTTTTTTATTTTTTCCACCAAACTAAATTTTACAGCTGCGGGTTGTGTCATTATTTGTTGTTTCACACCGTTCCATTTCTTCTTCAACATCAACTTTTTCATCCACCGTATATGATGCCTTAATGTTATCAAGCTTCGTCCAAAATACGTCAATTGCATCTAATGGAATTTTAATGCCTGCATTATAAAGTATAAATTAATACATAATTTGTCACTTTAATAGAAAAATGATAATGATGGAGCGACTATTACCAGAATGTTCATATTTTTCCAGCCGACAAGCACAAGGCAAGCCACAACTAGTGAAAGATGACAACCACATGTTGCATTTGCAGAGCGCATCACATGCAATTTAGTGTTTTCGGCAACTAATAATCAAGAGCTATGTGTGAAACCTTGCCTCTTAAGTAATCAATAGCGGAAGTTTATGATGATTCATGGTTTTAATTTTGCTTGTCTCAAAGCTTTCTTTTAAATTTACCTCTTGTGCGTTCACCAATTGATCTACAAACTCCACAAGTCTATCCAGTGAGCTATTTGTTGATTTAAGATATCTTTTTTAAATTTGCATGTTGACTCTCCACCCTATTTGTTGTGCGTTGGCCAAAATTGCGGTTCAAGTTAGTCCAGGCTGATACAAACATTTCTTTGTAACTCTCTAACCATTTCTGTTTATATGACAATACCTCTGAATGTATAATAAAACATAATTAAATTATATATTGAAATATAATAAAACATAATTAAAATATAATAAAACTTACTTTCTTGATTCGCTTCAACTAATCGTTCGTAAAGAAGGTTATAGTTATACTCGTAAATCTCCGCCGTGGGAGACTCACACAAACGTGCCCATGCATATTTAAAATTTCTCCAGTCATCTTTTGTAAAACTTGCTTTACAGTGTTTCGCGATATTTTCATCAATATGCCACCTGCATAAACACTTTGAAGCATTCGGAAACACTTTAACACATGCGTTCATTAAAGCGAGATCTCTGTCTTTATTATGACGCGCGGCTCCATACACTTGCTTAACGTATCTTTCAATCTATTAAGCACCCATTCAAAATTATCTTCCGTTCTTTGCTAATAAACGCATGAGCAACACAAAATGTCTTGTGTGTGGAGGTCACACCAACAATCTGAACAAACGGAAGCTTGTACATATTTTGTTTATATGTAGCGTCTATCATCAGCATGCGAAAATGCACGCCAAGTGTCGTATGATTTAGGATGACAAAAAAATATATCTTCTACGACATTAGTATCGGGATCTTCTCGGGTGTAATAAACGTACCTTTTAATAGAAAAAGGAAGGAAAATTGATGTTGTTAAGTGAGGATACAAATACAAATTAGGCTTCATTTTAATTAAGTCTATTGAAAAAAAACCTCAGGTGTAATAACGTACCTTTTAATAGATAAAAGTTTTCTAGACTTGCATTGGTGTTTCACCGACTTTTCTTTCACTTCTTATCTTATATTGAGCGTGTATACGTCTCTGGTTATTGATGCGTTATTAGGATTTTGCTTTTTAATAGCTGATAAGATGCTACGAGGCTCCATGTTCTGATCAGTAAGCTGCTCCACCAATTGTATTCGTTTTGAGAAAACCTTCTTACAAAAGGATGCCCCTCCATATGTTGAGCAGGATCATGGTTATGTTCGTCACTTCGCACCTCTAATTTCCACGAACGACGTGTTGTCGTATATCCCTACTAATTTAAAAGGACATCCGATTTTTTTGCTACCAGATCGTCTAACTGTTGCTTTACTTTTGTGTTCGCCCGCACGATCACATAAGCCATACCTTTACGACCTGACCTTCTTTTTTCTTTGATCTTCGTGTAATAATAACGTAACCATTATCACGTCCTCTATTAACAGCCCCACAGACTAGCTCATCGAGAGATAAAAAATTTTGAGATGTTTCAAACGATACTTTTTTGTCGTTTGTTTTTCATCACTCGAGAGTATATTATTTTGTTGCGTGTCGTAAGTTGACTCTCGGCAAAACTCAACTTCATCATCGGGAACATACGATTGGTTTAAATCTGGCAGTCCTGTCTCGTAAGCAGATTGAACGTACGCATCATCTTGATTACTATCCACCACGAAAATATTCATTTGAATATTCACCAAACAAATAGTTACCGTCCCAAAACGACATACCGAACGAATAAAAAGTGTGATATTTTGAGAGAGAAATACGTTTGGGATTTACAGGAATCGAAAGCATATCGAAAGTGTTATCGAAATCGTTGTTATATAGGTGAAAACGAATCTTGGGTCACGTCATATTGAAATAATTTATACGTGGCGTATGGGTCCATACGCCACATATAGGCTGTATGGCCACTATACGCGTCGTATGGGACTATACGCTACGTATAGGCTTGCCACGTCTTCCACGTATGGCACCTATACGCTGCGTATATTCGTACATAGTACAAAAACGCTTTATAGGACGTCTGACAACTATACGTAGCGTATGGGACTATACGCCACGTATAGTTGCCTATACGCAGTGTATGGTTCTATACTCTGCGTATAGTCTTGCCACGTTTGCCCCGTATGAGCCCATACGTTGCTTGTAATCGTAATGGTACAAAAAGTACATCTGACACCACCTATACGTGGCGTATGGAGCCATACGCCACGTATAGTGCAAAAGAATTGGTCGCATGAGCACTATACGTGGTCGCAAGCACTGTAGTGGAGGAGCTATACATGGTACAAAAAGTACATCTGACACCACCTATACGTGGCGTATGGAGCCATACACCACGTATAGTGCAAAAGAATGGGTCGCATGAGCACTATACGTGGGTCGCAAGAGCACTGTAGTGGAGGAGCTATACGCCGCGTATAGGTCTATACGCGGCGTATAGTTTATATATGTATATGTTTTTTTTAATTTTTGAGTTTTAATATATATATAATTTGAATTAAAATTATTTATGTATGTATGTATGTATGTGTCTGTATGTATTCTGTATGTCTGTATGTATGTATGTGTGTATGTCTGTATGTATGTGTGTATGTATGTATTTGTGTATGTATGTATGTATGTATGTATGTCTGTATGTCTGTATGTCTGTATGTCTGTATGTCTGTATGTCTGTATGTATGTATGTATGTATGTATGTATGTATGTATGTATGTAAAATATGCATATCCTGCAACAATGTCTCCACACGTCCAGCAGCACCTCACTCCTATAAATATGTCGCGGGAGCTGAGGCTGAGGAGGCGGCTGATCATGTGGCTGCTCGTCGGGTGGTGGCTGATCATGCGGCTGCCCGTGCTGCTGCAGTGGATCGACAATGCCGAGCTGCTGAACTGGTGCCGGCTGCCAGATCTCCCCGGCTCGAAGAGAGAATCGTATGCCAATCGGAAACTGGCGTATAATACGCATGCCGAATAGCGTACGACGATCTAATCTCACCGGCTCGATCGGCGGAGACACGTCACCAAGATGCCGAGGAAGATAACCTAAAGATCGGGCCATCACGTGATGTACGCGCGCGCCGTACACCGCTCCTCGCTCCTGGCGTGATAATACGACGCAAAATACTCCGCCAAACATCTCGCCAGGTTACACCTGGTCCCCGTAATCAAACAGTATAAGTATAATAAGTCGGGAATGGTACACCACTCCCGACTCTTACCACGTCCCGTGATGGACGTGGCGATCATCCGATGCAGATAACGGATGAGAGGATCTTGAATGCCGGTGACCCTGCCCTTAGTCCTCTGAAACGGACCTCCGCAATAGGCCACCACTCATCTCTCAATGTGCCCTCCTCCATCTCAGTATACCCTCA